>JAHFZB010000711.1:0-30152 GCA_036884735.1 Huso huso
GTGTGTGTGTTCAGCCTTGTTGACCCCTGTGTGTGTGTGTGTTTGTTCAGCCTTGTTGACCCCTGTGTGTGTGTGTGTGTGTTCAGCCTTGTTGATCCCTCTGTGTGTGTGTGTGTGTGTGTGTGTGTTCAGCCTGGTTGATCCCTGTGTGTGTGTGTGTGTGTGTGTGTGTTTGTTCAGCCTTGTTGATCCCTCTGTGTGTGTGTGTGTGTGTTCAGCCTTGTTGACCCCTGTGTGTGTGTGTGTGTGTGTGCTCAGCCTTGCTGACCCCTGTGTGTGTGTGTGTGTTCAGCCTTGTTGACCCCTGTGTGTGTGTGTGTGTTTGTTCAGCCTTGTTGACCCCTGTGTGTGTGTGTGTGTGTGTTATGCCTTGTTGACCCCTGTGTGTGTGTGTGTGTTCAGCCTTGTTGATCCCTCTGTGTGTGTGTGTGTGTGTGTGTGTGTGTGTGTTCAGCCTGGTTGATCCCTGTGTGTGTGTGTGTGTGTTTGTTCAGCCTTGTTGATCCCTCTGTGTGTGTGTGTGTGTTCAGCCTTGTTGACCCCTGTGTGTGTGTGTGTGTGTGTGTGTGTGCTCAGCCTTGCTGACCCCTGTGTGTGTGTGTTCAGCCTTGTTGACCCCCTGTGTGTGTGTGTTTGTTCAGCCTTGTTGACCCCTGTGTGTGTGTGTGTGTTATGCCTTGTTGACCCCTGTGTGTGTGTGTGCTCAGCCTTGTTGACCCCTGTGTGTGTGTGTTTGTTCAGCCTTGTTGACCCCTGTGTGTGTGTGTGTTCAGCCTTGTTGACCCCTGTGTGTGTGTGTGTGTGTGCTGTTCAGCCTTGTTGACCCCTGTGTGTGTGTGTGTGTGTGTGTGTGTGTGCTCAGCCTGCTGACCCCTGTGTGTGTGTGTCAGCCTGTTGACCCCTGTGTGTGTGTGCCTTGTTGACCCCTGTGTGTGTTGTACCTTGTGTTGACCCCTGTGTGTGTGTGTGTGTGCTCAGCCTTGTTGACCCCTGTGTGTGTGTGTGTTTGTTCAGCCTTGTTGACCCCTGTGTGTGTGTGTTATGCCTTGTTGACCCCTGTGTGTGTGTGTGTGTGTGCGTTCAGCCCTTGTTGTGTGTGTGTGTGTGTTCAGCCCTGTTGACCCCTGTGTGTGTGTGTGTGTTCAGCCTTGTTGACCCCTCTGTGTGTGTGTGTGTGTTCAGCCTTGTTGTGTGTGTGTGTGTGTGTTTGCTGATCCCTGTGACCCCTGTGTGTGTGTGTGTTCAGCCTTGTTGACCCCTGTGTGTGTGTGTGTGTGTTGTGCCTGCCCCTGTGTGTGTGTGTGTGTGTGTGTGTGTGTTGTGTGTTTGTTGTGTGTGTGTGTGTGTTCAGCCCTGTGTGTTGTGTGTGTGTGTGTGTGTGTGTGTGTGTTTCAGCCTTGTTGACCCCTGTGTGTGTGTGTGTGTGTGTGCGTTTGTTCAGCCTTGTTGATCCCTGTGTGTGTGTTCAGCCTTGTTGAACCCTGTGTGTGTGTGTGTGTGTGTGTGTGTGTGTGTGTGTGTGTGTGTTGTTCAGCCTTGTTGATCCCTGTGTGTGTGTGTGTATGTGTGTGTTCAGCCTTGTTGATCCCTGTGTGTGTGTGTGTGTGTCTGTGTTCAGCCTTGTTGACCCCTGTGTGTGTGTGTGTGTGTGTTCAGCCTTGTTGACCCGTGTGTGTGTGTGTGTATGTGTGTGTGTGTGTGTGTGTGTTCAGCCTTGTTGACCTCTGTGTGTGTCTCTCTGTTTCAGGTACCAGCGTTGGAAGCTGGGGGAGGATATCGATCTGATCGTTCGCTGTGAACACGACAGTGTGATGACCGGAGCCAACGAGATAGTGTCCTTCATCAACGTCAAGACCCTCAACGAGTGGGACTCCAGGGTAGGGACCCCTTTCAATACCTTTAATCACAGCTTCAACCCGAGGAAACCCCACACCACTGATACAGGGGAACCCCAGAGAGAGACCGCTTTCAATACCTTTAATCACAGCTTCAACACGAGGAAACCCCACACCACTGATACAGGGGACCCCAGAGAGACCACTTTTCAATACTTTTAATCACAGCTTCAACCCGAGGAAATGTGGGGAAGCTATAAAAAAGGCCAACGAGATGCTCGGATATATTGTGAGAAGTGTTGAATTTAAATCAAGGGAAGTAATGTGCAAAGAAAGAGCAACCAGAATTATCCCGGTTTAAAAGGCATGTCGATGCAGACAGGCTCAAAGAATTTAATCTGTTCAGTCTTGAACAAAGAAGACTATGCAGCCATCTGATTCAAGCATTCAAAATCCTAAAAGGTATTGACAATGTTGACCAGGGACTTTTTTCAACCTGAAATAAGAAACAAGGACCAGGGGTCATAAAATGGAGATTAGAAAAAGGGGCATTCAGAACAGAAAATAGGAGGCACTTTTACACAGAGAATTGTGAGGGTCTGGAACCAACTCCCCAGTAATGTTGTTGAAGCTGACACCCTGAGATCCTTCAAGAAGCTGCTTGATGAGATTCTGGGATCAATAAGTTATTAACAACCAAACGAGCAAAGATGGACTGAATGGCCTCCTCTCGTTTGTAAACTTTCTTATGTTCTGCCTCTGTTATGCTAAAGTTATTTAAAACTGGATAGGAACAGGTTGACATGTGGAACATGTTGTCCGTGTCCTCCTTTTGTAAAACCTGTGAAAAGTAATCATTTAATATACTCGCTATTTTTTTTCCTTCGCCTGTGATTTTGCCGTTTGTGTCTCTTAGACATTTAACTCTCCTCTTGCTGTTATAATATTGGAAAATCGTTTTGGAATTGGTTTTAGCCCCTTAGCAATGTTCATTTCTGTCTCTCTTGGCCTTTCTAACTTCCTTTTTGACTTGTGTTTGCAGTTCCAAACAGGAGGAGTGGCAAACGCTGTTGCAGCAGCAAAGGTCATTCAAAATGATCTAGACAGCATTCAGAACTGGGCAGACACATGACAAATGACATTTAATAGAGGAAAGTGGAAGGTGCTGCACGCAGGCAATACATTTCTCTCCTTTCCTTTCTATATTGGTTAATTGTGGGCTCCAGTTTTTTATTTAACATCGCTGAGTCCCTTGTCCCTGTGGATTGCAACCACAATGTAGAAACATTTAGAGAATGGATGGAAATGGGCACAAACATCACTGCTGTTTCTTCTTAAAGAGTGTTTATTTATTTCTAATACTGGACCCGTCTTAATACTGTATTACATTCTGAATATGAATATAGCTGAGTTATTAATTGTAGGTAATACTTGGAATACCAGATAACACATTTAGCATTAAAAAAGCAATCCATGTGATTTCTTTACCAGTCGTTCATTATTTGTGTATCAGCCTCCACACAAAGCCGAGCGCATGCGGCATACTGTCACGATGCTGCAGTCAGTGTGTGCCCGGACTGCACCTGAACCATCTTTAAAACACGTAAGCCCAATAAGCTCATTTGTAAAAGTTAGTAAAGAATGGCGCTTACATAATCTAAGGAAGTTGAATGTGAACCTCAGCTGGAGCAACGAGAGAGGAGAGAGGGGCGGGCAGAGAAGGAGATGGAGACGCTGCTAGCAACCGCTCCAGAACATTCACCACTGAGCAGAGACCGTTAGGATTTAAAATGCGAAAGTTCGAGCCAAGGCCAGGCTTCGCTTAATTAACACACCGTTGCTGATATTTTAATTTTGAAGATAACCATATTTTTAAATACTCAAATAACACTCGGAATTAAAAGCACTTTACTTCAGTTCCAGGTCGTTTTCCCAACAAATAAAATAGACGTGTATTTATAATAAGTATATTTGTTTATGATATTAAGAATAAACGAATGCTGCAGTTTATGTATCATGTATTTATTTATAAAATGTTGTAGTGTTATTTATTTATTTATTTATATTGTATTGTTTTCACAAAATAACATCCATACATTCATCAGTTCACCTGCTGGTAATCAAATCACAAATATGAGTCAGTAATTCATACATAGACATCGGGGGCGTGACTGTGACCAAAGGAGCAGTTCTGTAAAAAAAAAACCTAAATAAATAAATGTTAACAAACACATTCTTAAAAGCCGGAGGTAAGCGCAGCTCTGCAGCATACCGTAGCGGTCCGTGGTGTTTGTGTTTCAGGTTGTGTATTCTTGTCTCCCTGTCTGGGTGCTGTTATTACCGCTGTATTGTGGTTCCTCCCCGTCTGTATTCCTGTAGCTGCGGGTTCGCTCTGTCTCTGTGGCTGTGCGAGCTGTCCCACGCAGGGTGCGCCCTGGTCCCTGTCATTGGCTGTTGTTGTGTGTGCCCATTGGTCCTGGTGCGGCTGGGGACTAATGGGATAGCTGTTCGCCTCCTGCACTGATTAGCATAAAGGGCGCAGCTAAGTTATAAAAAGGGGCGTTGCACGCTCGTTGGGTCGTTCCAGGCAAACAATAGAGCACTGTTTTCTGTAGGTGCGCCTCTGTCTTCGCTCTACTGCGTGAAACGCTATGGGGCTTGCAGGTTAGCAATTGCGCACACCGGACGCGAGCAAAAATAATGAAACTATTGGATTTAAATGGAGTAATGCACAACACAAGCGGCCCGAATGGCTTGTTAAAATACAGAAATACATTTGGTTTATTTGTATTTTTGCTGTTGTTCGCTTCGCGAATGGACCAATCAGAAATAAGGTCAGCGTAGCTGCTGTCAGGCTGTCTGTCTTGCTCACGCAGACATTAAGAAATAAAAAAAATCGACATCAATAAAATGTAATTATTAAAGTCAAAACATATAATGTTCTTTTATGATGCCAGTGTCTTTGGTTAAGAAGACAATATGTTAGCGACGATTGAAAATTGATGGTACGCCTATCTCTAGTCCCGAGTCCTGCCTTGGTGTTTTGTTTTCTTCTGCCTTTCTTTCTGGCTCTCTAGCCAATTATTTACAGATCTTATTCTGGTTTCTCTCTCAATTAATCAATCTGTGCCGAATGAGCATAACAGACACTTCACCTATAATGACGTGCCATCTCATTATACAATTAGTCCATCACAATGCTGCAAACAAACTACAATTCCCAGAACTACCAGGTTCAGTCCCATGTGTGATGCCATAGGTCTGCCTGCCTCTGAGTTGTGATTACACAGGCATATTCTTGCTGATTAGATTTCTTCTTTGCTTTGACATGTTACTTTCAGTGTGCAAGTTTAGGGTGAAATTTCAACACCCCTTTATATATATACCCTGTTCCAGCATCACAAAAAAGTGCGTAGATTTTATATGGGACGAATATTTGTTTTTTGCTATGAATGCAAGTTTTATTTATTTTGTTCACTATGGTTCATACGGGCCTCTACTGGAAGTAGTCCTGGTGAGCCCCAAGTGAGGTATTAGCAAACCTGGGTACTTAACAACATGTAGGGACTGGTTTCCATGGGGATCTTTTAACCGGAAGTTGAGCATTGTTTGGGTTGCTTGAGAAAGACACGAGAAACAGCAATATAAGGTAGAGAGAAAGAGAGCGTGAGTTATTGAATTGAATTCACTGGCACCCACAGCAATCCCAGAGTGGTACAGGGGTGTGTAATGTGTTTATATTATATAGAGACCTATGAGTTTGATGCAAGACTCGAGCAGACACAGCAGGCGCATTCATTATTATTAAAGCTGCTCGCAGATTCCTCCGTCACTCTGAGCGCTCTTTTGAAACAGACTGAGTTCGGATCGGATTGTATTCATGTTGGGTTGTCCTCAGTGAGATGAGAGTATCGGCGGCTCGTCTTAGGCATTGCAGGAGATTTGAATCGCAATAGTTTGGTCCTGCCTCTGTGTGGCAGCGCCGTCCCGTTTGTAACGCGGTGCATGAACTGCATAGTGCAAACTGTCAGGTGTCCTGCAATTACGTGCATCGGCTGCGGGTTAATAACAACAACAACACAATGACCGCTGCTTTCATACGATCGCAATGTGCTGTGTGTCAAAAGTACTACCAGATATCACTATTCCATAGTTATACTACATTTATATTAACTCTATATTGCTATGAATTGTAATGTGTTCAAGTAAAGGATTGAGCAGTATGAATTATTTTTCGCTATATTCCAGCCGGTTGGCAGTTCTAAGATTTATTGAAGCTAAGAGATGGAGTCTCGAGGCCGACCCGAGGCCACATTTTAAGGTCAAGGTCTTGGTCTCTGTCTCGCACGCCGGGTCTTGGTCTCCTTGCACGTCTGGTCTTGTTCTTGGTTCTGGGTCTTTGCACGCCTGGTCTGGGTCTGGGTCTCGGCTCAGCACGTCAGGTCTTGGTCTCTCGTATTGGCACGCCTGTCTTGGTCTTGATAGCAGGCAGCACACAGATTGGTCTCTATTCATAACATTCAAGATTATTTTATTTCCTTTAATCATATATATCCTTTTTTATCCTTCAAAACTCACTCACATGGGCCCCGGCGGGCGATTCAGTGTTGAGCCCGCCGGGAGTGCAGGATGCGCCTATGTCTGATCGCCGGGCAGTTCAGTCCAGGCTATTCCCTTGGTCGACCAGGACGGAGTTTCTCGGGCGGCGCCACTGGCTTGAGCCGCCTGGGGAGTGGAGGCCTTTAGGTCGTCCAGGTGTCCTCGCCTCCATCACAGCACCAGCGACCCCTTGTCTGGCCGGGCCATGGCTTGCCTGTAAGCTGCCCGAGACAAGTTGTCCTCCCACGCCTGTAGCCTGGGTGGCTGCACAGAGTCCAAGAAAGCGGTCAGTCGGGCTGGACGGCACATGCTTCTGGAGGACAGCTGCAGTTCTGCCTCGCCTCCCGAGTCAGCCGCAGGGGTGGTAGCGGTGAGCTGAGCTTAAAAATAATTGTCCATTCCAAATTGGGGAGAAATAATAAAAATAATTAAAAAACGCACTAAACAATAATAATAATAATAATATTAATAATAATTTCACTCACATGTATACATTGACAGCTATTATACAACATAATGTAGCCATTATACTGTAGAGCAGCATTCAAATTAAATTTAACACATCAGACTGTATGTTACACAGCTCTCAGCCTCCCACAGAAGCAACTGTCCTCCTGCCACCAACATATTTCCTGTAATATATTAGTTACCTTTAACAAAATGGTGTAGAGTAACACAAATGCAGAGAAATATGACTTTGTTCGTACATACCTGTCAAGCCTTTCCATTTTGGACCAGGACCTCTTTAAGATACAAGCTTCCAATTATATGTAACTATTTAATGTAAATGTTTTTATACACCTTTTCAGGGTATATGTAGTGTGTAAGGAATTGATTGTAACTGGAAAAGTCAATAGAACACATTTTTCAGTTGTTGCATTTTTTTGTGTTTATTTGTTTATCAAAGAAAATTAGCTTTCAAACAATAAATATTATCATTGCTGTTGTTGTTCTTATTCTTCTAGCAAAATTAATTTAGTTTGCTTGGTCTTGGTACGCTTTGTTCTCGCTTCAGTCTTGATATCGTATGTTAGGTCTCTGTTTTGGTTTTGGTCTCGGTCTTGGTACGTGCTTGGCTTCGTATGTTTGGTTCTGCTTTGGTTTTGGTCTTGGTCTTGGCACGCTTGGTCTTGGTCTCAGCACGCTTGGTCTTGGTATGTTTGGTCTTGGTCTCGCATCGGCATGTCGGTCTCGGTATGTTTGGTCTCGGCCCTTGGTGACGCTTGGTCCTGCATGTTTGGTCTCTGTTTTGGTTTTGGTCTTGGTCTTGGTACGCTTGGTCTTGGTCTCGTACATTTGGCTTCGGGTCTGGGTATGCTTGGTCTTGGTCTCAGTCTTGATCTCGGTCTGCATGTTTGGTCTCGGCCATGGTCTCAGTATGTTTGGTCTCGGCACGCTTTGGTCTCCCGGTCTTGGTCTCAGTATGTTTGGTCTCGGTCTTGTCTCAGTATGTTTGGTCTCGTCTTGGTATGTAGTATTATTTAAATAAAAAAAATAATATTACAAAGTGTAGTGTTGTACTATTGTTATGTTTTATCACTTTAACAAAACATAGCCTTTTTATTTTGTACATGATCTTTAAAATATATCAATTCATATATACTGAATAAACCAATTGAAATATGAAGAACAAAGTTGCTGTCTGTAATGTAGTATAGTTGGTATCTTGCCTAGAATCTTTTATAAATCCCGCAGTACCTCAGTAGGAAATATAGGTGGCAGCATAACTCCAAAACATCTTGTGTTTAGACCAGATCCTCTGTAACAGTGGATTATATTTCAGGATGATTGTGTTGTGAAGTTCTTAGTGACATAGTGATATTTGTTATATATACATAACCAAGAAACAAAAAGACTGGATGATTCAAACAGTAAACCTTATTAATCTTATAATCCCAAGAAATCCACACAGAAATACAGATTCATAAAACATGAGCTATGACTCACTTCATTACATGTTTCCTGTTTAGTTAAAACTGCAGCATCATATTCAAATATAACTACGGTAAAATTGCTTACTACATTCAACAGAATAGCACGAGGCAGCCTGCTTCATCAGAAACCAGGCCTTGTTGGCTGTCCAGTTTGTTTGCATTCCCTAGAGGCAGGTCGCTTTCAGTTGCAGGCAGGCAGGCACCACAAGCTTCCTCCCTCCTTGAAGAAGCTTTCTGGCCACTCTTTGTGTCACTCTGATGTCACTAAACAGCCTAACCCTAACCAGACTATTCCTGCCACTACCTGCAGCAGCAGAGGGTATGACTGTCCGCCTGCTGCAGCTCAGGGAAGCAACACAAAAGTAAACAAGGAAATAAAGGTTTCTTTCTTTGTTTTCCAAGTGAGTTTTTTGTATACTGGTGCTGATGACTCATACAGGGGCCAACTACAGACACACGCTTCTTAAATATATAAAACTTCTAACTATGTAAAACTAACACAATATTGTAAAACATTGTTATATTTAAAGACAAGAAAAAGCTAAGTTGTTTCAGTAATGAGAATGGGCAAGTTAACCCGTCCCCTCTGTGCTTCTCCTCTATCTCTATACTAAAAGCATTCGCTAACCAAGGTGGTCCGATTCATTTTTCTGGAAAGCTTACTGACCCCACAATATTATCACTGGACCCCTCTTTGTTTGTTTGTGTTTTATACTTCAGTTGGGAACATGTAGATATTTCAAAAGGCAGCAACGATGATAATAACTAAAACTAAGCTGCTGCCAAGGCCCTCAATCAGACCAAGTGAGCCACAGCAGTTGTACCAGGATGCAGTTTATCTAATGCTGCATTTTAAACAGCTGTGGATCCAGAATTAAAAAACAAGTGAAGCAGCTTCGAAAAAGACTCCTCAAGGCTGACAGAGGAAGCGGAGAGGTGGGGAAGCATATTAGCTATGCTATATGCACTGGAAATTCTGAAGCATTGTACACTGAAGCATGAGCACACTTCAGTGCTTCCACCTCAGCTCATCACAATCATTCTGAGGAGTCTTTTCAGAAGCCGATTGCTGGAATAGTTTGTGTTAACGGGCAGATCATGCTCTGAGCAGAAACAATAGAGAATCATACAGAGCCAGGGCTAGTTATCTTTTAAGGTAGTCGTGAGGATTTGCTACCTGCCTGGAAATTAGGTATCAAAATCATCTTATTCAGTAGAGGTTTATTCAACTAATAATTATATCTAAAAAATAATTTAAAAAAAATAAACATCTAAATTCCACTGTTTTAAATAGACTGAGTAACTCCAAACTATCACCTAGTAGGCCTATGTTTAAATCCTACGAAAAGTATTTACTGAAACTACCTAACCCAACTAAGTAATGGAACTAATGCGACTTCCTTTGTCAAAATGTATTTAGTTTTATCCATAAGTTCTACAAGAATGCAACCATATCTGTCATCTAAGCATTGATATGCCATCAGTAATGGGTTAACCAGGTTCTGTTTCATCGGTGCACAATAAGTGGTGCTAAATTATCCTCTTTTATCTGTTCAGTTGTTGATGATTCAATCAACAAATCATACACAGCTATAAAGACAGCTAATTAAAAAGAATGAACGTGTGCCTCACATCGGGTGAATCTTGCATTGTATGACCTTATAATGACAATGATTTTCTTGTTGTTACTGCATCTTGTAAAGCTTTGTGATATGGTCCGCTATGAAAGGTGCTATATAAAATAAAGATCGTTGATTGATTGATTGATTTCGATTGATAAGGTTACAAACCACAATCGATCTGTTTTGAAATGAAAGCTAATTCCAGCACGGTACCACTACATTTAAAAGATTCACTTAACGGTTATAATTAGGTTTACTTAAATCAAGCGTAAATTTCCATATTTTCACGGGTATGTTGGGAATAAAATTAGGATTTTATGGACATGTTTAAACATTAAATAAACCGAAGTAGACAGTATTTCAGAACACTATAAAGCATAAAAAATAGTGGTACTGGCTTCCTTACTAAAACAGAGTGCTGGTGATTTGTTAAAGGCAAGCATGCAGCATCCCCCTTGCAGTTGACTCTGTCTGCAGACATTGAGACTGCATGTTCTGCATCCACTGAATTTAAGGAAGTTAAGGCAAAGCTTTGCTGCTATAGATGTAGAAATCGATTAGAAACAGCCCAAAACTTGCCACGCTAAGGGCATCTGGGCATACTTTAATAAAGGCAAGGTATGCAGCACGCTCAGTTGGTCATATTTGTCCCATCCAATAATTTATTTTGTTAGTAACGAGTCAAAACAAAGAAGACGCAGCTATTCGGCTCAGTAAAATTCCAACTGGCGTAAAAGTAAGCAGCAGGTTGAAGCGAGGTGGCTGTGCTGGATCATTTTAGTAGTGATTTAAATTTGCAGACAGGAATACTTTTGCATATGCTTCTGACACTCCAGTTTGGTTTCTGAAAAAGCTGTTTATGACGCTCTGTTCAGCAGCCTCTGTAGTAGCCTTTTGTTTAATGCGGATTCTGAAGCTAACAGCTTATCAATCATTTTCTCCAAAGACACATTAAGATATGGAAACAATTACCAGTCTGCATGTACAGTTTCTTTGGGAAATATTTTGAAATGATCATCAGCCTAAATATACTTTGCCTTTTATTCATTTCTACTATTTTACCTCCCAATGCTGAAAACTAGATTTTAGCAACCTAAATCAAACAATAGCACTAACTTTGCCCCACCCCTCCCACAGTTCAGATCACATAAAAGCAGTAAAGACGACTGATAGGCTGATTAAAACTGTCATTTGAATAGTAAACAAGAACGTTAACCGCTTTGGAGGATTTATTTTGGTAAATGTTATTTGTGGATCGCTTTTTGTTTCTTTTTGCTTAAGTGCACACGGGACAGCTTAAGGAATCACAAAGGGCTATCTGCAGAAGGAAGATATCGAGTTTATGCCGCTTATGCTTGTGCAGTAGTTCATTTAAATGAGTTTTTTCCCTCCGCATTTGTTTGAATGCATTGGCCCCTAAGAGGTGAATTTCATGTGACCTCCCTCAATTTCATGATTTCCGCCAAATAGCTGCATTTAGTGTAGACCCCTAGTTATAATGACTGGTTTGTTCATGTGGTCCAG
The DNA here is from genome assembly GCA_036884735.1 of Huso huso. NCBI lineage: Eukaryota > Metazoa > Chordata > Actinopteri > Acipenseriformes > Acipenseridae > Huso > Huso huso. The sequence continues at coordinate 11,515 of JAHFZB010000711.1, forward strand.
TGGTTAAAGAAAGGCTTGTAACCAGGAGGTCCCCAATTCAAACTCACCTCAGCCACTGACTCATTGTGGTGACCGAGCAAGTCATCACCTCCTTGTGTCTGTTTCGGTGAGACGAGGTGTAAGGACTCTGCAGCTGATGCATAGTTCACACCCCAGGTCTCTGTAAGTCGCCTTGGATAAAGGTGTCTGTTGAATAAACAAATACACAATACGGTGCCCGTACATTCTGCCTTTTCACTGTATTTTAAAATGCTGTACAATTTTGAATAAATTAACCAAGAAGTAATAACAGAATATGGGATATCAACCAAGATTTTTAAAAATATGCTTGGTTATTTTATTAAACAGTGACGCGAATCAGCTATGTGTGTAAGTTATAGTTTGACTGCAGTAATATATATAGATATATATATATATATATATATATATATATATATATATATATATATATATATATATAAAATATATATTTTTTCAGAGTCATAATTTTGATAAAGTAATAATTATCTGCCTATTATGTTTTCATTTTTTAGCGTAGAAACAAGGATTAACATTAAAAACAAAACTCGAGCCTATCTCCATACAGATAAATTAGCATTTTATAACGACCCTGAATAAACTTCATATCCTGCTAGGTCATTGCCTGTTGGTAATATAACATTGTAATGTTTTAAGACTTATTTAATTGTACTTTGGTCTATAAAAAATAAACTTTTAAATTGTGTTAACGCTAGATTAGTGACAGCATTTATTTGTACTCCATATGATTTGCATTGTGTTCTCGTATTCACCGGACGCCTGTCAGACAGGAATTCTGTACTGCTTTTGAGATATGCGATATGCGGAGTGTATCGGGCTGAAGTTTGTCCTGCGGTGGTTACTTAAGCTATTCATTTATTCATCGGGTTCATCATGAACTTTGGTATTACAAATGAAATGTACATTTTAGACAGCAAAACAGTATAAAAAACATCAAACACAAAATAGCTCAAGGAACGCACATTTCTCACATTACGCTTTTTCAAAACTGACCAGATGACATTTGTATTTGAATATTTAGTGATAAGCAGGATCCTAGCAACTGGCTTACAAGCGGAATAACACGGAAAACGCTGATTAACTACAATAAGACGGAAAACTGATTAATACACACGTGATATCTAAACATTAACACAGGCAACTCCTGTTTTAAATTTCCATAACATGCCTGTCTAATAAACTAAGCCCGGTATTCAAGTTCAGTTTACTTCAGTATCCAGAGTTGCGCCCAAATAACAACAATCACCTCCAAAGAATATATATTTATATAGCTTTGATTGTTTTATTGATTAATGGTGCTGGTAAGCTTGTAACTGCTTAGAATTTGAAAAGTGTAACCATTTTATTTTATTAATTTATTTATTTTAGTAGACACATTTATCCAAAGTTCTAACACGGTTACACTGTAATACAAGGTTACAGTTCAAGAATAATTAAAGATATAAACTAAAAATACAACAGAAAGAGACACAGCAAGTGTAATAAGAACCACAGAAATACTCTGTGTTAACTGTTACCCAGTAGTACTGTTTGTGTGTTCTTATACTGTGGCAGGAAAACTCATTTTAGCCCCCAAGGGAAAATCGCCGAGTTTTTTTCTTTTTATTGAGAATTTCATTTTTATTGTGGAAAACTAGGAGCCCTGTAATAAGACATAGTTAAGTGGATCCCTGCTTAATCTTATATAGTTTACTCATCACTGCGGTTTGCTGTTAACTTTCTTCATCATACACATTACAATGTTCATTTAGACCTCATATCCTGAATATCTATATACAGATTTGCTCAAATTTATTGGTACCTTTACAGCTCATTGAACAATGCTTCATTCCTCCCAGTGATGGGAAATTAAAAGCTATTTATCATGTATACTTGCATGCCTTTGGTATGTCATAGAATAAAGCAAAGGAAGCTGTGAAAGAGATGAATTATTGCTATTCTACAAAGATATTCTCAAATGGCTCTGACACATTTGTTGGGTACCCCTAGAAAAGATCATATAAATAATTGGATTGAGGCGATATTTCAAACTAATTAGTTTCTTTAATTAGTATCACACATGTCTCCAATCTTGTAATCAGTCATTCAGCCTATTTAAATGGAGAAAAAGTAGTCACTGTGCTGTTTGGTATCATTGTGCACCACACTGAACATGGACCAGAGGAAAGCAAAGGAGAGAGCTATTCGAGGAGGATCAGAATGAAAATAATAGACAAGCATGGTAAAGGTAAAGGCTACAAGACCATTCCCCAAGCAGCATGATGTTCCTGTGACAACAGTTGCAAATATTATTAAGTTTAAGGTCCATGGAACTGGTAGCCAACTCCTCCCTGGGTGCGCCGCTAAGAGGAAAATCGAATTCCAGATTGAAATAGAAGGGATGAGTGCTAATGGTGAAAAGAACCAAGGATAACTGCCAAAGAGATACAAGCTGAACTCCAAGGTGAAGGTGGCCAGTTTCTGATCGCACCATCCGGCTTCAGCTTTCTCTGAGAGAAAGTGGCTCCATGGAAGAAGACCCAGGAGGACTCCACTTTGAAAGAAAACATACAAAGCCAGACTGGAATTTGCTAAAATGCATATCGGACAAGCCACATAATCCTTCTGGGAGGAATGTCCTTTGACAGATGAGTCAAAACTGGAGCTTTGGCAAGTCACATCAGCCTCTATGTTCACAGATGAAAAATGAAGCTTTCAAAGAAAAAGAACACCATACCTACAGTGAAACATGGAGGAGGCTCCGGTTATGTTTTGGGGCTGCTTTGCTGCTTCGGTACAGGGTGCTCTTGAATTCAGCATATCAATGAAATCTCTCACCATCAAGGCACTGGAGCTAAACGCATCGCCCAGTATGTCAGAAAGCTCTGTCTCAGTCGGCAGAGGTCGGCCTCCAACAGGATACTGACCCAAAACACACAGCCAAAAGCACCTAAGAATGGATAAGAACAAAACATTGGACTATTCCTGGAAGTGGCCTTCTATGAGTCCTGATCTGAATCCCATCGAACATCTAATGAAAGAGCTGAACTTGCAGTCTGAGAAGGCACCTCCATCAAACCTGAGACAGCTGGATCAGTTTGCCGAGAAAAGTGGGCCAAACTACCTGTTAACAGGTGCAGAAGTCTCATTGAGAGCTACAGAAAGAAAATGTTTGATTGCAGTGATTGCCTCTAAAGGTTGTGCAACAAAATATTAGGTTAGCTGTCCCACCATTTTGTCCATGCCATTTTCATTTGTTTTATTTACAATATTATGTTGAATAAAAAAAAATCAAAAGTTAAAGTTTGATTTCTATTAAATATGGAATAAACAATGGTGGATGCCAATTACTTTTGTCAAGGTTTCAAGTTATTTCCAGAGAAAATTGTGCATTCTTCATTTTTGTGGAGGGGTAATTAACAATTTGAGCATCGTTCATATATATATATACACACACACACACATATATATATATATATACACACACACACATATATATATATATATATTAATACACAATAATATATATATATATATATATAGATTGTGTAACGCTGGTCACTCCAGAAATGTCAGTGCTGGTTAGATAAGTGCATGTCTTATACCACATGCTTAACATTCCTCGTAAGCTGATCTATTTATTATTATTATTATTATTTACGAATCTGTATTTCTGCACTTTTAACGCGTTTTGGTCAGGTGACAATAGAAAGAAAAACAATGACTTGTCATGACCGGCACAAATACACCCGATGTTTAACTTTTAAATTATGATTGTGTTATTATACAGTTATTTTAACAGCTTAGGAGTTGTTACAGCTTCACGAATTGAAGGAAAAGCCCCAGGTTTTTTTCCGTGTGAGGGGTCTGGTAACCCTGCTTGACACACAGCACATTGCGATCGTGTGGAGAAAGCAGCGGTCATTGTGTTATTATTATGAAGCACGCCGATGCACGTACAGTACAGGACACCTGACAGTTTAACACTATGCAGTTCATGTACCGCGTTACAAACGGGACAGCGCTGCACAGAGCGGTACAAACTGTGCAATTCAAATCTCCTGCAGTACTACAGACGAGCTGCCGATATACTCATCTCTTATTAACCCAACATGAATACAAATCCGATCCGAACTCAGTCTGTTTAAAGAGCGCTTCAGAGGACGGCGCCGGAGAGTCTGCGTGAGCAGCTTAATAATAATGAATGTGCCTGCTGTGTCTGCTCGAGTCTCGCATCAAACTCCCGGTCCTCTATATAATATAAACAAGATACACACCCCCGAACCATTACTAATGGGGTTCCTAGAGGGTGCAGTGAATTCAATTCCACCAACTCCACCGCTCTCTTTACTCTGTCTTCATTTTCTCGTGTATTTTCTCCAAGTAGCTCAGACAACGGACCTTCCGGCTCCAACTGGTGCGCATATCTAAAATTCCCCATCGGTGGAGAAACCAAGGCCTACATACAGTTAAGTACCGGTCTGTTTAACCAGTTCCTCGAGTAAAATAACTTTGTACACACGGTGCTAAAACTGAAACGCTAAAGTAATACCCCGCTTGGGGGCTCGACCAAGGAACACTTCCTTAAAAGACTTTATAAACCACAGTGAAAGTAGCACGGAAGAGAAGTTGCATACAATAAAAACAAAGATAGTAGGTCTCAGAGTAAATCTATATAGTTTCTGTGATGTTAGAACAGGGTGTAGGGAGTGTTGATAGTTTCACTCCTAAACATGCATACCTCGAAAGCATCATGTCAAAGCAAGAAGGGAATCTAATCAGCAGAATATGCCTGTGTAATCACAACTCAGAGGCTGGCATGGCTGCCATGGCTGCCACTACACACAGTAGAACTACAGAACCAGGGGAGATCACGCGGACCTGTTTAGCGGATGGTACTAAACAGTTAGAGCTCCTACTCCCCACCGCCTTTATTTAGCATATTTTATATTTCCCCTGGTTATTTTAGAATTATTTCACATTCATAACTCACCCATAATGTCGAAAGTCAGAGGGAAGCTGGTTCCCTGCCGCCCCGCTGCCTCCATCAGGAAGAAATTCAGGGAATTTTGATTCTGAACTAGCAAAGATGCACGAAGCTGCTCTCAGTCAATGGAGCAACAGGCCTTGCTTTTCAAAAACCGAGATCTCGCCTCAGAGCCTAATTTTGATCGATCCAGATATCGACTGTTCAGAAGCTGATCTCGGAACCGGATCTATTATGGCGAGCAACGAGCAAAGAAAATCCTTAATGCTCACTTATGGGAAACTGGAGTTTCTGGAACGCTAAGGTGATCTCTTTGGAAGACAGATCGCTGAGGTCGAATATTCGTGATTGTAAACTCGGAGGAGGGGGTTGAGAAAAGACGCACTTCATAGGATTTGTGGAAACGCTCAATCCCTGTCTGGTTTGCTGGTTTGCCAGCGTGAGTTTGAAGCGGAGCGCGGCACATCGCGATTTACAGCAGCAATAAAGCTGGAGGCCGTGGACAGGCCTCGGTATTGATTTTTAACAGCTGCGCGCATAGCTACAGACCAGCTGTCATCCTGCAGGAGAACAGGAAAGCCGGTCCTGTTCGCCCGGCTGGCTCCATTTTAAGTTTTTTTTCCGGATTTTTAACCTATGACAGCTTAAGTTTGCTTTTTAGGACTGCAAGTCTCCCTGCTTGGTTTCTAAGCCCATTTGCAGTAGAGAATGGATGTTTGGTACAGGAACAATGCAAAGGCAGAACAGCCGTCATGATGGTGATTGACAGGAGGTAAAGTGGATGCAATGCTCCAGTGTGAGGCTACAGGAGGTGAGAGAAAGCCCAGCAGCACTGAGGCTTGCAGGACGGTAGAACAGCATGTTCATATGAAAATGCCTTTTCCTTCACTTTGTTCATAGGAACACAAACACAGCGGGTTAACCGATAACTGCAATGTAGAATAACAGGAATGGTATCAATGCCATCATGTACCTAAAACCACCAGCTCAACCCTATACCTTAAATAACTGAGGAACAGTAACTTCAAATGCATGCTGCACATTATTGAACACAGCAGTTCGGGATGTTATTTTGATACAATCCCTGATCAAAGCAGCCACCACAGAATGTTGATAGGAGTTGAAATAAATATTTGATTAGTAAAAGTATGAGCCATGGCATTGTGGGTAGGGTACTCAGGGTTAGATGTTCTTTATTCTTTCATATTTCATCTTTAATTAAAGGCATTGATCACCCCTCTACCACAAGTATTCTTTTAGAAGGAATGTTGGATCCAACCGATTCCCAGCTCACGCACCCTGTAGTATCTGGAAAAGTACAAGATCCCAGGCTATCATTCATGATTTAGCCCATTGGGCACACCCAGTGAGCTCAAGCAGGCACTATAGGGCTGCCTTTGTCCCCCTGGGAGCCTCGGCCACGCCGCTGGGAGCTCTCTCTGCCACGCTTGAGAGCCCCGCCCGCGCCGCCGGAGCTCCCTGCCACGCTGCTGCAGCCCCCGCCACGCCAAGCTGGGGAGCCTCTGCCACGCTGCTGGAGCTGGCCGCCACGCCAAGCTGGGAGCTCCCTCGTCGCTGGGCCTGCCGGGGAGCTGGCTGCCACGCTGCTGGGGAGCTCCCCGCCACGCCAAGCTGGGAGCTCTCTGCCACACCCCGGGTGTGAAGAGGCTGGACTTGGTTGTGGATTGTGAGACACCCTGCTGGCCCCAGCGTTGTGGGGTTTCCTGCTGGGAGGGTACCGTGTTTTAATTCTGGGGAGTTAAAACGGTAAAGTAATCCCGGGCGACTTGTCACCCGGTGACATCTCTCTCAGTAGCATTCTGACAAGGGGCTGGCTTTGTAGAGAACCTAGCTAGTAAGTAAGAGTTGTAATTTTATACAATTTTTGTTTCCTACAGATCCCATATAGAGAGCCACGCTTATCCTAAATCTAAAGCACAGGAAGGGCCAAAGATAAAGCAGTTTACACACAAAGAGTGAGTCCTTGAGCAGGAGTGGTGTGCAAGCTCCTAAATGCAGGTTGCCAGAGCTGCCAAGAGATGCACACATCCCTGAACAGGAATGTGTCTCCCTATTAAAAAAGAGGAGTTCCTAGAACAGGAATGTGTCTCCATCGCAGAGGAACTTCCTACTGAAAATAATGTCTGTACACTTGAGGAGAACACCAAGCTGGGATCCAGCCTGTGTGATGATTCCTCCATCTGAATGTGATCTGGGATTTGAGGTAATCCACAAAACAAGCAGCATTGAGCTGCCTATTGATCCTGCAGAACCCTGGTACTGAACACCCAGCAGTGCTTGAGATTCATATTTTAACAAGGGAGCTGCCCAACCACTATGTCAACAAGGACATCACTGTGCTTTGCTCCTGAGGCACCTGCTAGCTGTGCAGGCACTGCCACGCCTCTTAGGAATGCTGTGAGATCAGCGCTGTCCAAATCACGCTTAGATGTGTGCAGCCACCGCTACGCCTCTTAGAATGCTGTGAGATCAGTGCTGTCCAATCACGCCCTGAGGCCATTCCACTCCACAGGTTCACTTCTATAAAGTGCTGCTCCTGTGCTCGGATGGAGCTTTAATTGTTCAATTAAAACAACTCAGAACAGGTTGGAACAAAGATCATGAGTGGAAGGGCCAGCTTTTGGACACCCTGTGTTAGATCTGTGCCTTTCCCCATTCCTGGTAGACTGTTTGCAGTTGTGCTGCCCCCACAGCTTTACAGAGCGTAGGATCACATGTCCCATCACTGGGTGATGTCACATCCAGTCAGGTTGCTTAGCCCCCAGAAGAAACATTTCAGCAGAGCATTTCTTGTGGAGAGTGCAGCAGCATCGCCACAATGAGAGTGAACCCATTGTATGCCCCTACCAGTCTTATTTTATTTCTTACACTTTATTCAAATACAATATCATGTTTAAAAGCTCATCTCACTACAACTATCCTAGACCGGTAATGTTTTGCTCCTCAGCTGCACATTTCACTTCCCCTTTTTGTGCGGCCTCAATAGTAAGCATTGCTTTTTGTAAGTTATTATTGTCATGTTTATGACATGAAGCCCTGCAGAACAGTGTGCATGTGGAAGAATGCTGTACAATAACCTTTGTGGTTCCCTCTTCTCTTTCTTTCTTTTAGCTTCTAAAGTAGATAAGGAGAACACGACTCCACCCCTCACCCCAGTGCAAAATTTCTTCTAGTGGCAAACCACAGTGCAAGAAACACAGAGAAACTACACCCCAAGAAGAGTATGTAACACATTGAGAACTCACTCCAAAGTTAAAATCCCTCTTCTTTACAAGACAGACACCCACTTACTGTGGAGAGTACAGAGACGCCACATTCTGTATGTTTTAACAATTATGAAACCCAGGGCAACTTGAAGATCTTGGCTCATTCTATTAAAGGTGGGAAGAGTTCCCGCCACTAGGACGCCCTGCCACAAGGGAAATCACACAGGAGGGACTACGCTTCTAAATACTGTGGGAAGAGTTTCCAATCATATATCACTGCTTAAAAGACACCAGCAAGATTCACACAGGAGAGAAACCTTCCCCACATACAGACCCAGTGATGAGTTTCACACAGTTAGGGAAATCTTCATTCACAGCAGTGCATTATCACAGGAGAGAAACCTTATCACTTTGCTGAGTGTGGGAAGAGATTCAGTCACCTAGGAAACCTTAAAAAACATAAAGCCATTCACACAGGAGAGAAACCGCATCACTGTGGTGTTTGTGGGAAGAGATTCAGCCAGTTAGGAGACCTTAAAATCCACCAGCGCATTCACACAGGAGAGAAACCTTATCATTGTGATGTTTGTGGGAAGAGATTCCTCGCTTGGAAACCTTAAAAGTCAATTTTCATAAAAATTCACACAGGTGTGTAACCTTTCCCTGCACTTAGTGTGAAGAAGTGAAGTCAGTTGCAGGCTCTTAGAGAACTCGAGAACATTCTCAGAATTGCAGATGCTTGGGGACGCCTAAACAATGGGAGTGCATCTGACTAAATACAGAAATATTTACTGAAAACAAAGAATAAACCTGCTTGATAAACAGGGTCCCCCTAATCACAATCTGTTCAGATCAAAAAGCCTACAGACTCAAATATGAACGAGTACGTCTTGTATTCATCGTCTTCATGGAGCATTCGGATTGTGTTACCCTCACATTAGTAATATATTAAATAGGTTGTTATTATACCGCACGCTTTCTTTCTTTCATGCATTGCTTCCAGCCTTCTTGCATGGGTTCTTGTGGAAACTTCCGATACCACGGTGACTCTGGGCGGCAATTCCTCAAGACACAGCACAGTGTACTGCAGTTATCATATGGCAGCTTGCAGTGTAAGCAGTACTGTTTCCAGTCGGGGCACCAGAGAGCTTTTTAGGAATGTAATGTGCTGCATACCATTGTTTCAATGAGATGGATTTCGCTCAGGATGTGCTTAATACTGCCCTCTCTCTTGGGTGCCTATTAACAAACGTAGGTTCTATGTTTTGATATCAATTTGTTGATTGACATCGGTGACTAATAAAGCAAATAAAATCTATATTAACAATGCTTTGCTGCCCGTATTAAATGCTGTTTTAAATGTTGTTCAGTGTTTTTGTCAATCATGATTTCATTTTAAACTCCAGTAATAAATACCACCGTGAGATGTCCTTGTTTCTTGCATTTCTTATATATACCATGACTGAGTAGCTTTTTAAACTGCTGTCTGCTCATACAAGCGATCCATGTGCAATCAGGCATATATTTTATGTCATTAAATATTCTATAACTCTGTGGTTTATACAAATAGTTTTTACATGTTTAACTTGATGTTGCTTTTGAAGCCCATTTCAGTTCTACACTTTCCTGTAAAATGTTCCCTGCTCTTATAACTTTTTATTTACATTTTGGGAAATGCCTCGCTAGATATTTTATGATCTCTAGTTTCAAGTCGTTATTATTTGTAGTGTTTTTAGGATTGCAAGGCTGTGAGATTTTAAACAGCAATCTCACACGCCTGCATGGAAGCAGAATCAGGGATGGAGGATTTATAAACTGCAGAATCGAATGGAAGACAGAGCAGGCATTTTCAATACCTGGAAATGGGACTTTAACAACAATGCTCCATCTTTTGTTTGAAGTGATTATGATTAGCTGCTCCGCAGCTTAGTATGCAGCTCTGCACGAATCCACACAAGTTCATCACAATTCGACCCAGATGGTTGTCATTGCTGGCTTCATTAGGGCACTGGGAAATGTAGTTCCATGCCATTTTAAAAATCCCAGAACTACATTCTCCCTCAACAGATTTCCATAAGTGCTGTGCACTACACCACTATCTGTGGAAGAGGCCAGCAGAGCCAATGCAATGCTGTTACAAAGCAATGCCAGCAGCATTCATCTGGAGAGCCTGCACAACCTCTGCCCCAGATTTTTGCTCAATAAAGTCAAGGATACCAAATCTGCTAACACAAATTCCTGCTTTCGAAAGAAAAAACGCATAATGACAACTTGATATATTATTATTATTTAGCTTACTATCCATTCCACTTACAGAAATCTCCAGGTGTGTGAACTACCTACAACACGCATACAACAACGCCTCGAATTCAAAGACGGAGCACAAGGAGGTGAAGTGACTTGCCTAGGGTCACACACACACACACACAGTGAGTCAGCCGATTTGAACCGGGACCTCCTGGTTACAAGTCCTTTTTAACCACTGACCAGAGCTTCCTAATAATGAACAGCTTTTTGAGAACTTAAGAATTTAGCCAATTTGTGTGTTAACGCCGCTAAAAGAAAATAATAATAATAATAATAATAATAATAATAATAATAATAAAGGTTCGTGACCACGCAATCTGAGGTTTGCCAGTAGAGTAGAACAACAGCGAACACAGCCACCGATGAAGAATTTATAAACCGCTGACCCCATTGCTTAATACTGACCATCTTCAAAACAAAAACAAAAACACTTTTTCTTCCCTTTTTCCAGCAGGACAGTTACCGCGGAAACAAACGCTTTCGAGAACCGTTTCAACCGCTATTACGAACCCCGACATACTTCATAACAGCGACACGCATTTGAAATCCTATTGCAGTGTCTGTGCGTCTGTGCGTCTGTCCTAACGCTGGTGTTTTCAATTAAGAAAAACAAATCGAACCTACCAAATAATCTGGACATTCATCCCTAAGTTTCTCACTCTACTGTCATTTTTTGAGTTTGTAAGTTTTAGAAGTTTCCAGATTTTGCTTCTCTCTCTCCCACGCTTGCTGGACTGGGTTTGTTTTTTGTAGATAAGGCAAAGATTTATCAAACAATGCAAGGTGAGGTTCAGTCTGACCTCTTAGTGTAGGCCTACATGCAAAAGTTTTAGAACACCCCCATTTTCCAGTTTTTATTGAAATTTAAGCAGTTCAAGTCCACAGTGAATAACCTGAAATGGTACAAAGGTAAGCAACAAACTGCCAGAGGTTAAAAAAAAAAAAGTTTTGCAACCAAAAACTGAAAAATAATGTACATTTCCAGAGTTATACAAAAAGGCCTTTTTCAGGAACAAGCAATGGGTTAACAACTTACAGCTGTTCTGCAGCAATGGAAGTAAATTAAGCCTTGAAAGTTGATGCTAACAATTCCTACAGGTGTCCCAACTTTTGTTGATTACTTACAAACCCTCTGTCTGTATAAAGCAGTGTTGAACAGACTGTGTTACAACACTCTTTAAGCACATTATTTGGGCAGTGTTGTACTGCAGGAAGTAGTATATTGTTTCATAATGGCGAGAAAAAAGGCAATTAAATAAAGGAAGACAGACAGACCATTATAACCCTTAAAAGTGTAAGTCTTTCCTTTAGAGAAATTGCAAAGAAAGCCAAGGTGTCAGTGGAGTACAGTTTCCTACACCATCAAAAGGCACTTGGAAACTGGAGGAAACTCTGACAGGAAGAGGTCTGGCAGACCCAAAGCCACAAATGAATCAGAAGACAAGTTTCTGAGAGTCAACAGCTATGGATAGGTGGCTCACAGGACAACAACTTCAAGCACAGCTTAACACTGGTCAAGCAAGTCTCAGTTTCAACTGTGAAGAGAAGACTTCGAGCTGCAGGTTTGACATGTCGAGTAGCAGTAAGAAAGCCATTGCTAAGATGGCAAAATAAGAAAAGAGGCTTGCCTGGGCTGCAGCTACCAGCGGGACTACTGAAGAGTGGGAAGAAGGTCTTATGGACCGATGAATCAAAATTTGAAATCTTCGGTTCATCACGCAGGGTTTTTGCAATACCGTCGAAGTAGGCTTAAAGGATGGTTCCTCGGTGTGTGACACCAACTGTCAAACATGGAGGAGGAAGCATGGTCTGGGGGCTCTTTGCTGATCCAGAGTCGGGTGACTTGCACAGAGTGAGTGGCACTCTTGAACCAAAACTGCTACCACAGCATTTTGCAGCCTTACGCAGTACCCCTCTTGGTATATACTTAGTTGGTCATCAGGGTTCATCCTACAGCAAGATAATGACCCAAAACATACCCAGGCTATGTCAGAACTACCTTAGAAGAAAAGAACAAGACGGTAGACTTCAAATCATGGAATGGCCAGCACAGTCTCCAGACTTAAAACCCCATCGAGCTGGTTTGGGATGAACTGGACAGGAAGGGTGAAGCAAAGCAACCTACAAGTGCAACACATTTGTGGGAACTTCTGCAACAGTGTTAAAGAACTTCTTCCGAACAATATTTGATTTCCATTGTAGAAAGAATGCCACTTAGTGTGTTCGGCTGTTATATCTGCAAAAGGTGGCTAATACTATGATGAGTCCAAGCAAAATTTAGATTTCAAATTTCTTTTTATCTCCAATTGTTTATTTGTTCTATGTTCTAAAACTTTTGACCGGTAGTGTGTATTATATATATAAGTATATATATATATATATATATATATATATATATATATATATATATATATACTACAAGACCAGTTTAAATTGCACCTGTTTTAGCGGGTATCGTATGCCCCGCTTATCTCCTCGTTTACATGGGCGGTGCTTCATTGCGTTCTTTGTTAACCCAACATCAGCTGTCGGATCTCCCCGCTTATATTTTGGGGTTTTTCAATTCAGATACAATGAAACACACACCGCCGCCTCACACTCTCGCAGTGTCAATCCACGGTGTCAGACATCAACACACGCTGACGTCAGCGGGTATGATTCTAACGAATTCCAAAACACATCTAATCTTTTTATGATTTGTCACGTATCAGGCTAACGCCACCTCTCCAGTGACTCTCAAATCTATATAGAAAATAAATAACAAAATCACCTTTCAATGCACTGAGGGGCTAACTTGTCAGAAACGTCATGCAAAATACATATCTTTTTTTTTAATTTATTTTTGTGGCTGTGCACCCATTGCCACGGCTACACACGATGCATGTCAACAGCATGTAATAATTCACGTGCTGCCGCTGAAAACAGCCATGAACGCGCTTCACAATCGGAGCAGCAGGGTCCCTGGATTGTAATGAACGGCTACCAGCCCTCTTGAACTGAACGGAGAGGTTTAGGTAACATGATGCTACCAGCTAACCTGATTACCCCTCAAATACAGAGAACACTTTACAGGAGAGAGGCAAGGTGCTGGGTTTAACACAAAAGTAGAAATATATTTTAAATCCCTTCAACATTGTGTACCTATCAACTATTTCATTCCACACACTAATTTCTATATATAGCTAGAGAGAGAGAGAGAGAGAGAGAGAGAGAGAGAGAGAGAGAGAGTTCTACCATGATATAATCTGACTTTAAAACCAATTATTAAAACGGGACACAGCTGTGAATTAGGGAGATTTGGAGACACACAGAGAGGAGAGTATAGAACAGACACCACCTAGACACTGGACGCCACCCCAATCGAAGCAGGTACCATGAACAGTATGAGCGCAGACGACCTCCTTTGCAAATGAACTTTCTGTAAGTCGTCTTTAGCACTTGCTTACAGAATGCAGGAGATTTAATTTCATGCGGCTATTCCTTACCTGACGCCACATCTGACAATGCATAGCGGAGTTTCTGACCGGTACCTTATTCACTCCAGAGCTGCACGCATCGGTTTGAATTGAAACCAGACGCAGCTAGCAGCTTTACCCCTTTCAAAAGGGGTTCCCAACTCGTCATGGGGAGACCCCCTCAATCTGTCACTTTAACAGATTTCTAATTACTTAACTGAACTAAATTGCTACTAGACTTCAGAGCTTATAATTATATATAGGATTTTAAGATTTTTCTAGAGAACCTAGAATCTGCAGGGATTTAAGAAATTTAAGTAAGCAAATAATTTCAATTAAGGGTGTAGTCAAGTAATGAAGAGCTCAATTGGAATGAAAGCCAAAACACTATCTTAAAAGACTGTTTGAACAGCAAGCAGCGCTGATTCCTGGTGTACCTTCAGGGTACAAGAAAGCAATGGGAGTGACACACAAGAATTGACATGTAAAAATCTTTATTGAGTAGACAGCAAGTTTAACATCTCCTGAATCCACAGCAACAAGAATGACGAAAGCAGAACTCCGAGGAGAGCGGACGCCACTTCAGCCGAACCAAGGGGAGTCACCTGAAATTCAAAACATGACTGGGAGAGCACTAGGACCGGGGCCACAAAGACACCTCCAATTACTGTAAGCGCTGCTCAGCAACTCAAGAAATTCTGCATGCTAACATGGAGGTCCCAAACGTTAAAAAAGTAAACTAACATTTGAACACCATCTTCATGCAACCATAAATTTTATTATTTGTTTGGGGGCTTTTATGGAAAGTCCTTAATTTAAATAATTAGTTTTGGCTACAAATTGCATCCAGTTCTGAAGGACAATTATCAGAACTGATATTTCATAGCACCGGCTATAGGATATGATTTAGCATCACAGGAATGGAATAAGACCAGTTGGATAGTTTTGTCTATTCCTGTTTTCACTAATATTTTAATAAGGCACATACCTGAGCAGGGCTACTCATACAGTCTGATCATGCTTCTAGTGTAAAAAAATAAAAATAAACCACACTTCATCAAAAAAGCTTATGCTCCTTTAGCACCATCTAGTGGTTTATTACTGCAAACACTGGAAGTTAGTGGATTAGCAGACACTTCGCCAAAGCGCATCTTAGACTAGGGATGTGAACTTGCATCACAATCTGCTGCAGAGTCACTTCCAAATAGGACCTTGTTTGTTTGGCGCCTCATCTGGAAGGACGGAGCACAAGGAGGTGAAGTGACTTATTCACGGTCACACAGAGAGTCAGTGGCTGAGCCAGGATTTGAACTCTCCTACAAAAGACATCTCTCTTTCTTTTAAGCTCTGGAGCAGCAAGCCTCATATATTGAGAGGTTTTATTTGCATCCCTTCCAGGTTTCTGGCTAATCTACAGCATCGATGAGAGGCCAGGTTCAAATGACCAGGATATTCCCAACAGAACTCAAGGTCTCACCTGCTGTTTGAAGGTCCAAGACTTGTCCTTCTGGTACCACCTCGGGACCGCCCAGCAGAAACGTAGCCTCTGATCTGGCTGTATCTATCCACACTACGGGCTATATGGAAAGACAAAATTGAAACAACTCCAGGGAAGTACAGATAAAGGACCATTGCCAGCTCTGAGGTTTGACAGATTACTTTGGATTCATTTTACTGTAATTAATGGTTTGGATTAAATTATTGCAACAGATATATCTATGCATCATTAAACTCAACGAGAGCATACGCCAGCACAATACAAAAAAAATCTCCTTAAACACTCAGAGAATTGTATATGTTTGCTAATAAGGGAAGGACCCATCAGGATATTCAAATCTTAAAGGA
The DNA here is from genome assembly GCA_036884735.1 of Huso huso. Taxonomy (NCBI): domain Eukaryota; kingdom Metazoa; phylum Chordata; class Actinopteri; order Acipenseriformes; family Acipenseridae; genus Huso; species Huso huso. The sequence continues at coordinate 27,354 of JAHFZB010000711.1, forward strand.
TTAGGCTTTGTATTCCCTTCACTCACGATAGCAGCTTCAATACAGCAGCGTTGATGCTGTACTGCAGCTGGTCATGCTTGCTTGTATTACAGGACTGGATCTCCAGATGCTCACTGTGATCTCTGGGCTCCAGGCACACAAGTCTTATTGCAGGTATCCCTCCAGGTTGGGATCACAAACCATGCAGCCGCAAATGGAAATACACCTGGGGAGTGGCCAGAAGCAGCCTGCAACAGGAGAACACTGCCACACTGTGGCTGAAGTCAGTAGTGCATCAATCCTCTTTCCTATTGAAGTTTAATAAAAGCATTCCACGGGAAGCACTGCATGGAGGAATCATCCCAGGTTCAAGTCACAGAGGGGGTACCCAACCTGTCTCCAGAAGGCAGAGTCCTTGCTAGACTGCTGTGCCCGCACCTCAAGCCCTGGAGCTGGGGAGCTCCTGTGAGAGTGCTGGCTGGCACTGGTGAAGTGGGTCCTGCACGAAGTCTCCAGTGACCAGGCAGCTGCAGAGACAGGAACAGGAGTCATGGCAAGCCTGCATTGAAAGCACAGCTGAATGGACAGCATTCAGCAGACCCCTCACCGGTCAGTGACCAGGTCCCATTGGAGGGCTGGAGTCCAGTTCAGGGTCAGTGGCCCAGCAGTCCTGCAGGATGAGGCGGTCAGTCTGGCTATAAAGGCTGCTGAGCTCAACCTGCAGAAACACGGCTCCAGCAGAGACTGGGACACAGGGAACGCAGAGTAGAACTGGCAGTAGCTCACATCTAGAGGGGAGAAAAAAAATTGTAGTCACTGCCGTATGCTTTTTGAAGCACTGGAGTTCAGGACTCCCTTCATAGCAAGGACAGGGGCTCATGGGAGTTTTAGTCTAATCTGGACAGTGGGCCAATGTGACCAGCTCTGGGAGCTGAATGAAGACTACAGAGCAAAAATTTGACAAGTGGAAGTGAAGACAGAGTTCAACTCACCCCTGGCTAGCCGGTAGGGAGCCTCAGATTCAGAACATCTCTGGGACTCTTGGCTGCAAAACAAAATAAGGATTTGGTAAAAATGCTAAGAAGGCTTAAAGACAGAGAGAGAGGGCTACCATACAACATTAAGCACATCCATTTCCCCAAAATGGACAAATTCTAAAGAAATGTTCCATTTAAAATGCTCAGCTGAAACAGTAAATGCCAAGTAGAACATTTAGTGATTTTTGATGCAGCCAATGTTCAATGAAGACCTTGAAGTCATCTCAGCTTCTACACAGAGTGTTCAGTCATTTACCATAAGCAAAGCCAACCAGCTGGCAGGTTCCTAAACACAGCACAAACAATGGATCAAAGCAAACTGTTGAAGAGATTTTATATCCTTTAGTCCCAGGAGACAAGCCTCGGTTCAGCTTGCTAGATACTCTGTACCTCTGCTCATAGGGTCATAAGATCGGAAGTGCAGGGGACCCAAGCCCCTGCACAGAGTAGGGCTGGAGCAGGACCGCCTTCTTTCAGCAGCCAGCCAGGGTGTCGCTGAGGGGTAACGACAGCCGGATCGCCAGCCTAAGAGGTACGACACACTGGTTTAGATCAGGGCTGGTAGTGTAAAACTGACTGTGCCATCCAGCTGGGTAGTCCGTTCAGGGCAATGGGCTGTGTGATGTCACAGCCTATGACATCACCACAGTCTCCTGTGAATCAGGACTCCCTGTACTCACCTGTATTCAGAGTCTCTGGTGATGACTGGAGCATTGGGTGGGAAAAGTGCTGCCTTGGTATACAGCACCTCGCTCGTGATCAGGTAGTTACCCACAATCTGAAAACACAGGTTTCTCAGAACAGCATGCTGGAAATGTTGACCTCCAATAGCAAAATTCCAAAGACTGCCAGGCAGTTAATGCAGAGTCAACCACTCCCCAGTTGCTTTGGATAAAACTATGCTAAAACAAACTGGGCCCAGTGCAGGTCTACCAGTGCCAGACCTGTATGAATGACCATTACCTTGGACCCACAACACCACGCAGGAAGCCCCACCACCTGGCTCCTGGTCCCACAGGTGTTCACCCCAAAGGTGAAGAGCCGCTCTGGTCGACAAACTCTTTGGGTTTGCAGGTCTTGTCCAGCAGGGTGGTCTTGCTGGGATCCACTAATGGTATGGGCTCCATGGTCACAGCCACCACCGCCACCACCATAGGGAAAGCACACTGTGGCAGGGGAGGGAGAAGAATGAATTGGAGACCAGACTGAATCGAGGCAACACCATGCTACCCCAATAACATCACCAGATCCTGCAAGTCAGGAGGTCTACGTCAAGCTGGACTACGCAGTATCATTCTCCTCAACTCCCTTGTCCTAACCCTACCTCAAGCCAGCTTTTCACACCCAGCCTATGCAGCCAGATGGACTACAGTAACCATATTTGCATGCAAGTTAAAAGCAGGGTTCCCTAAAGGAATTCCAAGTAACACATTGATCAAGATTGCAATTAACTAAATATTTACAGTGGCAACAAGTGAATCTAATTTGTCAATTCCTCATGGGTCTCCTAAAACAAAAGGCCACTTCATTAAAGCCTCATATCAGAGCTAGGATTCAAGACATGAAAACTCAAGACCCTGAACTCTGCAACTAGATCAGCCATAAACTGGGGACCACTTCAAAAATCTGAAGGACCTTCAAGAACAGAAGTCCAACAGGACCAAGAATGCATGGCAATAGGGATCCTTGGAGTGGCTAGTTCTTGGTGTGAAGTGTGGCCAGGACACCGCAAGCAGGGGCATCCACCACAGTGAAGGAGTCCTCCCACCCAGCAGCTCCTGGT
>JAHFZB010000712.1:0-30114 GCA_036884735.1 Huso huso
TCTCCGCCTCCGCCTGCACTAGAAGACTACTTCCCACCTCCGCTGCCTCCCCTGTCTCCAGAGCTTCCTTCTCCACCCTTGCCCGCAGTGGTGGAATGACCTTCCCACAGATGTCAGGACTGCCCAGTCCCTGACCACATTCCGCCTCCCTAAGACTCACCTCTTCAAACAGCACCTGTAGAACTCCTCTGTTTGTATCCTGGGACACTATCACCCTTCATTTAAATGTGCTTTATTTTGCTCTTATCTGCCCCTATTTTACCGCATTTAATCCTGTACTTCAAAATACTGTAATCTGCCAGTGTTTAACCTGTAGTATTTTGTATTTAATCATATCCTGATGTAACTATCACTATTTAATCATATCCTGATGTAACTATCACTATTTTCTGCTGTATTATTGAATTGTGGCTTGTCACACTTGAACAAAAAGTTATTGTATTTTGCTCTTATTGTATTACTTGTATTGTAACACTTGAAATGTATTTGCTTTACGATTGTAAGTCGCCTGGATAAGGGATGCGCCTGCTAAGAAATAAATAATGATAATAATAATAATAATAATAATAATAATAAATAATAATAATAATAATAATAATAACATCATTGTGTTAGCTGGGTTTACTATCAAATCTATTACTGACACCTTGTGGTCATGATTCGCAACTGCACGTCATTAAAGTTGCTTAACATTCAATTTCTGCAAGTGTGTCACATCATACTAGTTTCGTGTTGTTTGTATACTCTTAGTAAATTAATGGTACAACCAAAAATATGTTTTAAAACAAACACCATTTATTTATTTTCATTGAGTCGATGCGCTGTAAGTACGATACAGTCACTCTAATAACACATGTACTGCCCTGACTCACGAGTAAAGCCTTTACCAGCTTTGAAAAACGGAACTGTGCGATCACATTTCTCCAATTACGCGATCATTTTTTAAAAACTAGTTCTGTGAGTAAATCCTTTACCAGCTTTGAAAAACGGAACTGTGTGATCACATCTGTCCATGCACAATGTACTCCTTTTTAATTTATTGGAATGGCTGCTGCCCGCTAAAACTCACCGGAGGATGATTATTAATCCCTCCTAATAAATAATAATTATAATCATTTATAGCCAAATAATCTGATTCTCATGCACACTGTCTACAACATTGACATTTAATCAGTAGAGGGATTGGAGAGAAGAGGGGAGTCCGATTGGCTGACTGGTGAGAAGAGAGGAGCTCCGGGTTGGCTGACTGGGTGACAAAGAGAGGAGCTCCGATTGGCTGGCTGGGTGACAAGAGAGGAGTCCGATTGGCAGGAAATAAAGAAAGCAAGATGAGCATGCATGAATATCAAATGATTTGTGGGTTGGCCCAGGACACGAAAACTAAAAACTGCGTTTGCTCTCTTTGGCTGCTTGTGGTTCTGCAAGTCCGCGTGCTTTTTGCTTCCTGTTTGAGTCAAATCTATGAAATATAAGAAATAGACAAATAGGCATAACATAATATCGTTTTGTTCCTTTATTCACAGAATTGCTGCTTGAAGATTATTTGACAAACACTAATCAAGCAAATATCATCCCATAGCAATGGGCCAAGAGATACCTACTAGCCTAAACCCTAAATCTACCCCCTACCCTAAACCTAATGTCACAACTAACCTAATCTCTACTCCCAAACCTAATCTCCACCCTAAACCCTAACTGTGTTACTATTAAAGTCATTTTCTACTATTATTTTTCAGAAAATGTCAATGCTGGATTATCCACATTACAAATAATTACGATTACAATGACAAAATAAGAAACTGACAATTGTTCAAGGGCTTCACTAGCGGTCACTCTCTCCTGTCTGTTGCACCCCTTGCTTACTCCAATGATCTTGAAGTGATTCTGAAGGAATTATCCTTTTGCATTCAGACTTATTTCTGCCTGCTGTTCTCTGCTTGCACACATACAGGTATCAAATGAAAAGCCACAACATGCCCCCTTTATCCAATACAAGTGATAAAAAATACAATACTTGATATAGATCATAGAAAAGTGATAACCCAAAAACAAAAAAACACTCAGTTTGATATATACGTGGAATGAAAAAAAAAAACTCCACCCCAATAATACACTGAAAAAAACATATTATTTATTCAAAATTGTGCTTGAGTTATGAAGCTTGCCTACGATTTTCGAACTAACAAAAAATGGCTTTGGATGGAGATTAAAACTACAGAAATTGGTTTGTCGGCAGGACCTTGCATACTCTTCAAGAACCAGTGAAATAGTAAGAAAGCACCCAGAGAAAGTATAGATTAATGCTGCACGTTTCATTTCTCTAGTGTCACCCAGCACTCTTCCCTCTATATTGTCGCCATCATCAGCAATGCGAGGACAGGTAAACCTGGGACTAAAAGAAGAGGACTTCCAGCAATCGGAGACAGCAGACCTCTCTGTTAGAGAAAATAAGAAAGAAAACTCTTTGTTGAATGCTCACAGACCTCTGATAAGCAGATGTGAATTTCCTGTTACTATACCCTTGTGAATGACTTCCTATGGGAACATCTCACAGAACACAGGACCATGGCAAGCAAGAGGTTATGTGAACGAGAATGGGGCTCAAAGAAAACAGCCTTTTCTGAGGTTCAGTGAGCTATTAAACAATTATTAGTGAGGCTATCGTTAGTGCAAATCAATGTCTGGAAACCAGTGTGCATATTTTACACAAACAGCTGTGCATATTTTACACAAACAGTTCTGTAATCCTGCTTGGATTCCACGACAAAACCTTTTCGTGGATGTCTCACCTGTGTTTTTTCGTAACAGAAAAGCTTCTCCTTATAACTTGAACCAGTTTTGTGTTGTTGAGGATGAAGGTGTAGGTTAGTTCTCATCTCTGTGCTCTAGCATCTGACTCCTCAGCTCCACCAGGCCTCGGCTGTCCAGGGATTGGCTAGTCTTACTGCGCTCTGTGATGTCACATCCTGTCTCATTCAGCCACTGCACTGTAGCTGCTTGGGGTACCCTCTCGGAGTACAGGGTCAAAGTATATTGGTCACGACCCTCCATGATGTCAATGTGTACACGAGGCTCACTGTATGGAGCTGGGAAGACAGGGAATGAATCGTTCATTATATTTATCATGACAAGAAGTCTACGTCAGGTAAGATGTATTAAATAATTTAACTACAGTCACCTTAAAGATGTCAATATGTGAAGTTACACCCTAAATTATGTCTTCAGAACACCTCTTACCTGCCACTATGAGCCGCACGTCTCCCCTGGTGTTCTCCACTTGGTTGGTGACAGCGCAGGTGTACCAGCCCTCATCCTCCCCCCGCACCTGTTTCAGTCTAAGGGTGGCGTTCCCCACACTGAGCTGCTCTGGGAACAGCTGGGTCCGATTCCTGTAGGCTTCATTCTGCAGAGCCAGCTGGTCTCGACCGTGTTAGAAACTGTGGGACGACATGATCGCGGGAGGGCGTTGCCAGGTAACCACCACTCTGGTGAGATCAGCCCCGCTTTATAGGGAGAAAGAGCAGTCGAGAGTGACATCACTGCCGGGAGGTGACGTCACTGGAGACGGGGCACTGCAACTGCAACACAGACTGCAACAAAAAAACAAAGCAGCCACTGATGTAGCTATATGTATACCTGAACAGGTCCTGTAAATGCCAGTGTGAAAACTTATAGAAAAAATCGCAAAGGAAGATCATAGTATAGCTAAATTAATAATAATAATAATAATAATAATAATAATAATAATAATAATAATAATAATAATAATAATAATAATGTCAGACTGATTAGAGGTACAGTATTTGTGTCTTCCATTAACAATGAATCAGACTAAATTCATATGCAAAATTACATGTATTTTTTCTATCATGTAATTGAATAACCCTTTTAGAAATAATATGTAGTGTCTCTTTCTTTTTAAATCTGTTTGTGTGTTTACGTCTTTTTCTTTATGCCTGCTGACATACGAACAGAAAAATAGCTCAGCTTTTTTCGGCAGGTAAACGTTTATGTTTATACAGCGTCCATGTTGTGTTGCTGCGCGCGAGAGCAGGAAGGCGTGGCCACTGGACTGTGTGTGTGTGTGTGTGTGTGTGTGTGTGTGTGTGTGTGTGTGTGTGTGTGTGTGTGACTGCTCTGTGATTTGGTGTTTAATGTTTGTTAATGTTCTGTGATTTGGTGTTTAATGTTTGTTAATGTTCTGTGATTTGGTGTTTAATGTTTGTTAATGTTCTGTGATTTGGTGTTTAATGTTTGTTAATGTTCTGTGATTTGGTGTTTAATGTTTGTTAATGTTCTGTGATTTGGTGTTTAATGTTTGTTAATGTTCTGTGATTTGGTGTTTAATGTTTGTTAATGTTCTGTGATTTGGTGTTTAATGTTTGTTAATGTTCTGTGATTTGGTGTTTAATGTTTGTTAATGTTCTGTGTTTTGGTGTTTTTTTGTTTGTTAATGTTCTGTGATTTGGTGTTTAATGTTTGTTAATGTTCTGTGATTTGGTGTTTAATGTTTGTTAATGCTCTGTGATTTGGTGTTTAATGTTTGTTAATGCTCTGTGATTTGGTGTTTAATGTTTGTTAATGTTCTGTGATTTGGTGTTTAATGTTTGTTAATGTTCTGTGATTTGGTGTTTAATGTTTGTTAATGCTCTGTGATTTGGTGTTTAATGTTTGTTAATGTTCTGTGATTTGGTGTTTAATGTTTGTTAATGCTCTGTGATTTGGTGTTTAATGTTTATTAATGTTCTGTGATTTGGTGTTTAATGTTTGTTAATGTTCTGTGATTTGGTGTTTAATGTTTGTTTGTTAATGTTCTGTGATTTGGTGTTTAATGTTTGTTAATGTTCTGTGATTTGGTGTTTAATGTTTGTTAACGTTCTGTGATTTTGGTGTTTAATGTTTGTTAATGTTCTGTGATTTGGTGTTTAATGTTTGGTAATGCTCCTGTGATTTGGTGTTTAATGTTTGTTAATGCTCTGTGATTTGGTGTTTAATGTTTGTTAATGCTCTGTGATTTGGTGTTTAATGTTTGTTAATGTTCTGTGATTTGGTGTTTAATGTTTGTTAATGTTCTGTGATTTGGTGTTTAATGTTTGTTAATGTTCTGTGATTTGTGTTTAATGTTTGTTAATGTTCTGTGATTTGGTGTTTAATGTTTGTTAATGTTCTGTGATTTGGTGTTTAATGTTTGTTAATGCTCTGTGATTTGGTGTTTAATGTTTTGTTAATGTTCTGTGATTTGGTGTTTAATGTTTGTTAATGTTCTGTGATTTGGTGTTTAATGTTTGTTAATGTTCTGTGATTTGGTGTTTAATGTTTGTTAATGTTCTGTGATTTGGTGTTTAATGTTTGTTAATGTTCTGTGATTTGGTGTTTAATGTTTGTTAATGTTCTGTGATTTGGTGTTTAATGTTTGTTAATGCTCTGTGATTTGGTGTTTAATGTTTGTTAATGCTCTGTGATTTGGTGTTTAATGTTTGTTAATGTTCTGTGATTTGGTGTTTAATGTTTGTTAATGCTCTGTGATTTGGTGTTTAATGTTTGTTAATGTTCTGTGATTTGGTGTTTAATGTTTGTTAATGCTCTGTGATTTGTGTTTAATGTTTGTTAATGTTCTGTGATTTGGTGTTTAATGTTTGTTAATGCTCTGTGATTTGGTGTTTAATGTTTGTTAATGCTCTGTGATTTGGTGTTTAATGTTTGTTAATGCTCTGTGATTTGGTGTTTAATGTTTGTTAATGTTCTGTGATTTGGTGTTTAATGTTTGTTAATGTTCTGTGATTTGGTGTTTAATGTTTATTTAATGTTCTGTGATTTGGTGTTTAATGTTTGTTAATGTTCTGTGATTTGGTGTTTAATGTTTGTTAATGTTCTGTGATTTGGTGTTTAATGTTTGTTAATGTTCTGTGATTTGGTGTTTAATGTTTGTTAATGTTCTGTGATTTGGTGTTTAATGTTTGTTAATGCTCTGTGATTTGGTGTTTAATGTTTGTTAATGTTCTGTGATTTGGTGTTTAATGTTTGTTAATGTTCTGTGATTTGGTGTTTAATGTTTGTTAATGTTCTGTGATTTGGTGTTTAATGTTTGTTAATGTTCTGTGATTTGGTGTTTAATGTTTGTTAATGTTCTGTGATTTGGTGTTTAATGTTTTGTTAATGCTCTGTGATTTGGTGTTTAATGTTTGTTAATGTTCTGTGATTTGGTGTTTAATGTTTGTTAATGTTCTGTGATTTGGTGTTTAATGTTTGTTAATGTTCTGTGATTTGGTGTTTAATGTTTGTTAATGTTCTGTGATTTGGTGTTTAATGTTTGTTAATGTTCATGATTTGGTGTTTAATGTTTTGTTAATGTTCTGTGATTTGGTGTTTAATGTTTGTTAATGTTCTGTGATTTGGTGTTTAATGTTTGTTAATGCTCTGTGATTTACAATTGTTTAATGTTTGTTAATGCTCTGTGATTTGTGTTTAATGTTTGTTAATGTTCTGTGATTTGGTGTTTAATGTTTGTTAATGCTCTGTGATTTGGTGTTTAATGTTTGTTAATGTTCTGTGATTTGGTGTTTAATGTTTGTTAATGCTCTGTGATTTGGTGTTTAATGTTTGTTAATGTTCTGTGATTTGTGTTTAATGTTTGTTAATGCTCTGTGATTTGGTGTTTAATGTTTGTTAATGCTCTGTGATTTGGTGTTTAATGTTTGTTAATGTTCTGTGATTTGGTGTTTAATGTTTGTTAATGTTCTGTGATTTGGTGTTTAATGTTTGTTAATGTTCTGTGATTTGGTGTTTAATGTTTGTTAATGTTCTGTGATTTGGTGTTTAATGTTTGTTAATGTTCTGTGATTTGGTGTTTAATGTTTGTTAATGCTCTGTGATTTGGTGTTTAATGTTTGTTAATGTTCTGTGATTTGGTGTTTAATGTTTGTTAATGTTCTGTGATTTGGTGTTTAATGTTTGTTAATGTTCTGTGATTTGGTGTTTAATGTTTGTTAATGTTCTGTGATTTGGTGTTTAATGTTTGTTAATGTTCTGTGATTTGGTGTTTAATGTTTGTTAATGTTCTGTGATTTGGTGTTTAATGTTTGTTAATGCTCTGTGATTTGGTGTTTAATGTTTGTTAATGCTCTGTGATTTGGTGTTTAATGTTTGTTAATGTTCTGTGATTTGGTGTTTAATGTTTGTTAATGCTCTGTGATTTTGGTGTTTAATGTTTGTTAATGTTCTGTGATTTGGTGTTTAATGTTTGTTAATGCTCTGTGATTTGGTGTTTAATGTTTGTTAATGTTCTGTGATTTGGTGTTTAATGTTTGTTAATGTTCTGTGATTTGGTGTTTAATGTTTGTTAATGTTCTGTGATTTGGTGTTTAATGTTTGTTAATGTTCTGTGATTTGGTGTTTAATGTTTGTTAATGTTCTGTGATTTGGTGTTTAATGTTTGTTAATGTTCTGTGATTTGGTGTTTAATGTTTGTTAATGTTCTGTGATTTGGTGTTTAATGTTTGTTAATGTTCTGTGATTTGGTGTTTAATGTTTGTTAATGTTCTGTGATTTGGTGTTTAATGTTTGTTAATGTTCTGTGATTTGTTGTTTAATGTTTGTTAATGTTCTGTGATTTGGTGTTTAATGTTTGTTAATGCTCTGTGATTTGGTGTTTAATGTTTGTTAATGCTCTGTGATTTGGTGTTTAATGTTTGTTAATGTTCTGTGATTTGGTGTTTAATGTTTGTTAATGCTCTGTGATTTGGTGTTTAATGTTTGTTAATGTTCTGTGATTTGGTGTTTAATGTTTGTTAATGCTCTGTGATTTGGTGTTTAATGTTTGTTAATGTTCTGTGATTTGGTGTTTAATGTTTGTTAATGCTCTGTGATTTGGTGTTTAATGTTTGTTAATGCTCTGTGATTTGGTGTTTAATGTTTGTTAATGCTCTGTGATTTGGTGTTTAATGTTTGTTAATGTTCTGTGATTTGGTGTTTAATGTTTGTTAATGTTCTGTGATTTGGTGTTTAATGTTTGTTAATGTTCTGTGATTTGGTGTTTAATGTTTGTTAATGTTCTGTGATTTGGTGTTTAATGTTTGTTAATGTTCTGTGATTTGGTGTTTAATGTTTGTTAATGCTCTGTGATTTGGTGTTTAATGTTTGTTAATGTTCTGTGATTTGGTGTTTAATGTTTGTTAATGTTCTGTGATTTGGTGTTTAATGTTTGTTAATGTTCTGTGATTTGGTGTTTAATGTTTGTTAATGTTCTGTGATTTGGTGTTTAATGTTTGTTAATGTTCTGTGATTTGGTGTTTAATGTTTGTTAATGTTCTGTGATTTGGTGTTTAATGTTTGTTAATGCTCTGTGATTTGGTGTTTAATGTTTGTTAATGCTCTGTGATTTGGTGTTTAATGTTTGTTAATGTTCTGTGATTTGGTGTTTAATGTTTGTTAATGCTCTGTGATTTGGTGTTTAATGTTTGTTAATGTTCTGTGATTTGGTGTTTAATTGTTTGTTAATGCTCTGTGATTTGGTGTTTAATGTTTGTTAATGTTCTGTGATTTGTGTTTAATGTTTGTTAATGTTCTGTGATTTGGTGTTTAATGTTTGTTAATGTTCTGTGATTTGGTGTTTAATGTTTGTTAATGTTCTGTGATTTGGTGTTTAATGTTTGTTAATGTTCTGTGATTTGGTGTTTAATGTTTGTTAATGTTCTGTGATTTGGTGTTTAATGTTTGTTAATGTTCTGTGATTTGGTGTTTAATGTTTGTTAATGCTCTGTGATTTGGTGTTTAATGTTTGTTAATGCCTGTGATTTGGTGTTTAATGTTTGTTAATGTTCTGTGATTTGGTGTTTAATGTTTGTTAATGCTCTGTGATTTGGTGTTTAATGTTTGTTAATGTTCTGTGATTTGGTGTTTAATGTTTGTTAATGCTCTGTGTTTTGGTGTTTAATGTTTGTTAATGTTCTGTGATTTGGTGTTTAATGTTTGTTAATGTTCTGTGATTTGGTGTTTAATGTTTGTTAATGTTCTGTGATTTGGTGTTTAATGTTTGTTAATGTTCTGTGATTTGGTGTTTAATGTTTGTTAATGTTCTGTGATTTGGTGTTTAATGTTTGTTAATGTTCTGTGATTTGGTGTTTAATGTTTGTTAATGTTCTGTGATTTGGTGTTTAATGTTTGTTAATGTTCTGTGATTTGGTGCGTTTAATGTTTGTTAATGTTCTGTGATTTGGTGTTTAATGTTTGTTAATGTTCTGTGATTTGGTGTTTAATGTTTGTTAATGTTCTGTGATTTGGTGTTTAATGTTTGTTAATGCTCTGTGATTTGGTGTTTAATGTTTGTTAATGCTCTGTGATTTGGTGTTTAATGTTTGTTAATGTTCTGTGATTTGGTGTTTAATGTTTGTTAATGCTCTGTGATTTGGTGTTTAATGTTTGTTAATGTTCTGTGATTTGGTGTTTAATGTTTGTTAATGCTCTGTGATTTGGTGTTTAATGTTTGTTAATGTTCTGTGATTTGGTGTTTAATGTTTGTTAATGCTCTGTGATTTGGTGTTTAATGTTTGTTAATGCTCTGTGATTTGGTGTTTAATGTTTGTTAATGTTCTGTGATTTGGTGTTTAATGTTTGTTAATGTTCTGTGATTTGGTGTTTAATGTTTGTTAATGTTCTGTGATTTGGTGTTTAATGTTTGTTAATGTTCTGTGATTTGGTGTTTAATGTTTGTTAATGTTCTGTGATTTGGTGTTTAATGTTTGTTAATGCTCTGTGATTTGGTGTTTAATGTTTGTTAATGTTCTGTGATTTGTGTTTAATGTTTGTTAATGTTCTGTGATTTGGTGTTTAATGTTTGTTAATGTTCTGTGATTTGGTGTTTAATGTTTGTTAATGTTCTGTGATTTGGTGTTTAATGTTTGTTAATGTTCTGTGATTTGGTGTTTAATGTTTGTTAATGTTCTGTGATTTGGTGTTTAATGTTTGTTAATGCTCTGTGATTTGGTGTTTAATGTTTGTTAATGCTCTGTGATTTGGTGTTTAATGTTTGTTAATGTTCTGTGATTTGGTGTTTAATGTTTTTGTTAATGCTCTGTGATTTGGTGTTTAATGTTTGTTAATGTTCTGTGATTTGGTGTTTAATGTTTGTTAATGCTCTGTGATTTGGTGTTTTAATGTTTGTTAATGTTCTGTGATTTGGTGTTTAATGTTTGTTAATGTTCTGTGATTTGGTGTTTAATGTTTGTTAATGTTCTGTGATTTGGTGTTTAATGTTTGTTAATGTTCTGTGATTTGGTGTTTAATGTTTGTTAATGTTCTGTGATTTGGTGTTTAATGTTTGTTAATGCTCTGTGATTTGGTGTTTAATGTTTGTTAATGTTCTGTGATTTGGTGTTTAATGTTTGTTAATGTTCTGTGATTTGGTGTTTAATGTTTGTTAATGTTCTGTGATTTGGTGTTTAATGTTTGTTAATGTTCTGTGATTTGGTGTTTAATGTTTGTTAATGTTCTGTGATTTGGTGTTTAATGTTTGTTAATGTTCTGTGATTTGGTGTTTAATGTTTGTTAATGTTCTGTGATTTGGTGTTTAATGTTTGTTAATGTTCTGTGATTTGGTGTTTAATGTTTGTTAATGTTCTGTGATTTGGTGTTTAATGTTTGTTAATGTTCTGTTGTTAGGCACACTGGACCTGCAAGACGAGGTAGCCTTCATCCTAGCCCGCGAAACGACGCTCACACAACTGTTCACATGATGCGCACCATTTAAAATTGTTTTCAGTTTGCATACGACACAATTTATATTAAACATCATGGTTTTAAAAGAACGTGGTTAAAAAAAAGTCTCATTTATTCAAGAGAAAAAGATATAGTAATTTGTGCTTTATTAATTTTGTACCAGATTCGCCCGAGAAATCGTAGCAGTGAATCAGATCTTATATTTACTTAATACTCATGTATCCTAGAAATCGTCATTAAACAATAGCCTTAATGAAACATTTTACGTCAGAAAGTATTCTTACCTAGTGGCTCGATTAATTTATTGTGAAAAATAATAATTAATGAAGCTTGACACTTTGTTTTACCGGCTAGACTCCTCGGGGGGCGGGGGAGGGGGACTACCCAGAAGTATCATAAGTATATTTTCCTTTTTCCTCTCTCAGTTCAGGCCAATTATCGTCATCAGGTTTAGTAAAAAAAAAAAAAAAAAAAATTACCTCAGAAATTCTCTCGTTGACCCGCATCATTAACAAAAGCAAAATAACCTTTTTTTTATTTTACTCGTGGATGTTCTACAGCTGTCTGTACGTCTTTATTTGATATTTTTCATTGATTCACACAAATGAAGATATTTAGCGGTATTAAAAGATTTTTTCTTACCTCTCAGAAAGTTACTTCTCGTCGTGAAGAAAGATCTCCTGTCCTGTGAAGAAACGTCGAACACCTGCCTCGCGCTGTGGGTTGCGCTGGCAGCTGATTGGTTGAGAGGGCACCCGCTGTTGCTGGGGCAACTCTTCGTGGACCCGCACTTTTTCTACATTCAGTATTAAAAACATATCAAACAGCCTTTTTGCCAGATATATAATAAGTAAACAAAACGCAGAACATGTTATTTAGCCTGTTTCATAAATGTGTTGTTAAATGTGATTTTGTTTTACAAATGATTAAGATGTAAAGAATAACGTATCGTGTGGAAAAAACACACACCTTAACACATTTGCAATGAATTGTAAATTAAGAACGCATAATGTGTGTGTGTGTGTGTGTGTGTGTGTGTGTGTGTGTGTGTGTGTGTGTGTGTGTGTGTGTGTGTGTATATATAGATATTATATTATATTATATTATATTATGTATATATTTCTATCGTGTTGTGCAGGGGCATCTTGCCCTGAGGTTTTATTATCGTGTTGAACGTCGTATGGGTTTCTCCTACATATTTATCCAATTAAAGGTTCTGTTCAAGATGGATACAAATGGAAGCTATAAACTACAATGCATATGTTATACATACATATACTATTATAAATTCTAGTTAAATATTTGGCAAAATATTATCTGCTCTTATATTAGACAGAGCAACCAGAGGTTCCCAAACGAACCCTTACTGAGAAAAAAAAAACTTGCAATAGAACCCTAAGGTTCCTTGAGGAACCCTCAAAGAACCCTTACTTTTTTAGAGTGTGTTACAGACCCAAAAAGGTTTGTTATAGCGAGGGTGTAATGTACTTGAAATCTTTGTAACCAGTCGTAAACCTAGGACAAGAAGCCCTTCAACAGAGTGCTGTGAACATGAACGCACCACATTCTGCCACAGTGAGGGAACATATTAAACAGGTTTTAGCTTAGCGAATGGCAGGAGACAGCAGGATGCACCAGGGTGGCTCATCTGTGGACGCTGGTGACACAAGGGGTCCAGCATAAGATGATTGCAGAGAAAAGACACCAGCTGCATCAAAGACTGTAAATATTTCGGCTAAATATTCTCTGTTATTTTTACATTTATATATGTTTTTATTTTGTTTGATAATTCACTGATGTTGAAATTAGAATGTCTTAACACTAGCATCACCATAGCGGCTTTCTGAACGGTTTTTGCAATTCAAATTTAAATATCTCCGCGTATGTGAATATCTCGTACATGTCCGTTCTTAAGTGTTACTAAATATTTGAACTAAATACCCATACGGTGTTTCAGCTGCGGAATCATACAAAATGAATAAGTTATAAGCACTTGCTTCTTCAACTGCCAGACCCGCAGTTTATGCAGCATATTGAAATCAATACAATATAGCTGACAACTTAGTCTGGGCTTTGTAATAAAATCAAAGTCATTGTGAAAAAACGTATTATATACTCCCGTCGAGTGCTGAAAATCATTCTACACATCATATATTATTATTATTTATTTTATTAGCAGTTGTCAAAAACTACACATTGAATCACAATACAGTGTGATATAGCTACGCTACTTACAGGTGTAAAAAAAAAAAAAAAATGTGCTTATTCTAAGCTCTCTGCACAAATCAGTGAAGATCGGGACTGATGCTAAACAAAAGCCAGAGACTGTTGCATTTTACAACGCAACGAAGTACGGTGTGGATGTACTTGATCACATGGCACGGCGGTATTCTGTCAAAGGTGGTCCTCGCAGGTGGCCTGTGGCTGTTTTTTTATAATGTTTTGGACCTGGCTTTTGTTTTGTACAAGGAGTGCACCGGAAACACAATCTCCCGGTGGGACTTCATTTTGCAGCTAGTCCTGGAGCAACGGCAGAAACATTTTAATAAGAGACACAAAAGCCGGCTGGCAAATGCCCCTCAACCTTCAGCCAGCGCTGCGCCCCCTGGCACACGGAATAAAAGACAATGCCAGGTTGCTAAATGCAATAAAAACAGAACTTCTGATGTCTGCGCCTGTTGTGAAAAGGCAGTCTGTGGCAAATGCACTGGTACAGTTGAAAAGCGTGTTTTCTGTGTGAAAGCTGTAATAGAACTCTGAACAGACAGGCAGAGCCTTTGAACTCTGTTTCACTCAAAAGCGCTTTCATTGCATAAGTTATGTTATATTTTTGTTTTATGCTATTTTTATAACTAGTTATTTATGTTTTATAATTTTATATGTGCACTGTTTTCTACACCTGTTCACAGAAGTTTTTTTTACGTAAAGTTTATTTTATTACAGTTTTCATGCTTATGTGCTCTTTTGAAAAAAATAATTAAAATGTTTAATTTTCAATGTAAATATGGTGTTTCTGCTCTGAAAATGTTACGTATGATGTTCATAAATAAAAATATTAAGTTGTATCGGATTGCTTGTTTTTCATTTTCATATCGAAGCTGTTTTAAATTTTATGGGGTCTTATGGTTGTATGTTGTCTGAAATCTCAGCGGTTCTAGTGAGAAATGGTGTACATAACATAATCTACAATTTACCATTTACTGTTTTTCAGAGATGCATTTAAATATTAAGGAACATTTGCTGTATAATAACTGTAGAGAAAATGATCAATTTTCAACGTGACAACATGTTTAAATCGTGAAATATCTTGAATACCTTTTAGACTGTAAATAAGCGATTTACAGCCCTACTTATAATTACCAGTCGTATTTGAAAAACCATACGGCTTCCATTTAAACTTTAACTATGGACACCACTGTCCTGGAAGTGAAGCACTTGAAATGCAGGGAGGGACTGAGCTTCACCTGATGGATGATGATGGGACACTCCTTACCTGGACGATGTAGAGACAGGGACAGTACTGAGCTCCTCCTCCAATGCTGATCCCAATCAGATTCTGAGGGTCCTTCTTGAGGGTGACTGTCCCAGGGACTGTGGGGATCCCCCTGACAAAGCAACAGAAAACCACAGTGAAGCCCCCAGCTCAGAGACACGCACACAGTGAGCTTGTCACAGTCTGAGCTGTTAAAGGAGTGTTGACTGGTGCTTTAAAACACATTTTTTATTACTGCTTTATTACTGCTTTATTACTTCTTTAACCCAGCAGATAACCTGCAAACTCCTGGTCTCTACTGTAGGACACTTGGGAGTCTGTTTATTTGATGCTGCTTTTGTTTAAATCATTGAAAGTACTTTGAGGAAACCAACATGTGTGACACTGTTTGCAAGTCTATCTACATGGGCGCCCGCAGCCCTGTGCGCACGCTACGTGCTGTGCGTACCACTGGCTCCTAATATTTCAGTAATCTTGTGCGATCCACAAATAGATATTATATATATGAAGGGACTCTGCAGCAGGACTTGTCTGTGCGTTGTCTGTTTGTTTACGTTCTGAATGTTTCGCGGGGCTAGAGAAGGGAGGAGGGAATACACGGCCGTCAATCTGTCTGGATCCAAATTGAAATGGTGGAAATGACAAATGACTGCTTCCTCATGCAATTTGTCAAGGCACCGACTAGAGGGCAGGCATGCCTTGATTTAGTCTTTTCAAATAAGGAAGACAGAGGTCAGAGAGCCATTGGCAAACTCAGATCACAACATGGATCACAACATTACAAACGAGAGGAGGCCATTTGGCCCATCTTGCTCGTTTGGTTGTTAGTAGCTTATTGATCCCAGAATCTCATCAAGCATCTTCTTGAAGGATCCCAGGTGTCAGCTTCAACAACGTTACTGGGAGTTGGTTCCAGACCCTCACAATTCTCTGTGTAAAAAAGTGCCTCCTATTTTCTGTTCTGAATGCCCCTTTATCTAATCTCCATTTGTGACCCCTGGTCCTTGTTTTTTTCAAGTCAAAGAAGTCCCCGGGTTGACATTGTCTATACCTTTAGGGTTTTGAATGTTTGAATCAGATCGCCGCGTAGTCTTCTTTGTTCAAGACTGAATAGATTCAATTCTTTTAGCCTGTCTGCATACGACATGCCTTTTAAACCCGGATAATTCTGGTTGCTCTTCTTTGCACTCTTTCTAGAGCAGCAATATCCTTTTGTAACGAGGTGACCAGAACTGAACACAATATTCTAGGTGAGGTCTTACTAATGCATTGTAAAGTTTTAACATCACTTCCTTGATTTAAATTTAACACTTCTCACAATATATCAGAGTGTCTTGTAAATGAAGTGCTCGAGCAATGATTTTTTTTCGGTTCTCAAACTCAACCCTAGTTTATACCCGTCACTGTTAAGATCAGACACCATGGTCTGACTGAAGTTGGACTATTTGAGTTTGATCTTCAACACATGAAGTGATGAGGGAGCAGAGAGCAGGAAGCAGCTGCAACTTTTCATCTATAGTGTCTTTCAAATATCTGCATATTCCCAATTGAAGTCCAATATACAGGTTTCTTTTCCCCAGCACTAGTTACAATGTTGCACTCCTTTGTAACTCGCGGGTAAAGATCAGCATATTAAATATTATGAATCATTTTTTTTGTAAAATAGAGGCTATTTTCTGAGGCAAGATGGTAACTGAATTTTTAGAACACCTTTCTATGGACGTATTAAAAAAAATAAATTTGCTAACCCTACACCCAATTCTGTGCCATTATTACAATGTGTTTCTTTAGTTCTATATTTTTAACACTACTGTAGCACCTGTTACTTACAGCTTATCTTCCTCTAGTTCATAATCCAGATCGGTAAACATCTTGCGATTCTCCTCGTCCCTGTGTCACGAAACCGGCGTGGTCAGATTTCTTTACGTACTCTTATGAACTGCTCAGCACGCACTCATATCTCAGGGGAGACGTTAGGAGGACAGAGATGTTATTACTCCTAGTGGGATATAGTTCGTGCTCTGGACCCGCAGTATATCCAGATGACTAATATAGAACTCAAGAAATTGACAGACTCATGTATTTAAAGTTTTTTTTACTTAATCGGAGTATGATCAGTACTCGTTCGGGTTTATTAACGGTTAAATATTGGATAGAGTAGCTACAGGCTACGTCGTATCCCCAGCTGACAGACACACTGGGCAGTCCAGTGTCTTAACAGATATCAACGTTAACACTTTAATACATGTATATATGTGTTAATCAAGGCCGACAAGCAGGCCAAGAACACGTCACCTAAAGTACCCAATGGTCTATTTCAGCACATTCAACAAAACTCTCTCTTATTTCTAAAACATAGCATGAGTCCCTTATGGCAATACATGCAATACATGTGAGATAAATTAATAATAATAATTGCTTAATGCTTACCCTTTAATATAAATCGTAAAAGGATATGGCTGTCTTCACCAGGCAAATGAAACTGAATTCAATCAGCTCAATTGTGTAGGTTTGCAAAAGATGGACCACCTTGCCCTGTCTGGGATGAGTGTGGTACTCCATTGAAATTACTCTGGAGTTAAATAGGTTTTTCGTCTCATTGGAATACATGGGACGCCTCAATTAAATCCAATCATTAATCAGGTGAGACAGCTCTTTATCCCTTTTACAAATAATAGTTTTCAAAAGATCCGGACTAACTTTTCAGAATTAATAGGTGTCATGGATTTCAATAAATTCAAAACTTCACATTTGTTTCAACTCTTATGATCTCATTTCTTTGCTTTCCTCCGAGCCCCTCCTTTATCTGAAAAGTTAAGTGAACCAAGGTTCCCAGGATCTTGGTTTATAATATAATATAAAAACACTACTGCATGCAAAACACTAATTTTATATGTGTTATATGAGAGATGTTCTTAATATGTGACATCATCTTCTAAGTGATTATATTATGCTAAATTAAAGGTATGTGTTTCTTTTAACTTCATATTGAAAGAGTGATCTCTCCAGGGCAGGGGTCACATGGTAAACCACCAGTGAATGATACAGACATAATAAAACTACAATAGAGAACTATACTATTGAAACACAACTGAAATAGCCTACATTTATCATTTGATGTCCTTTGAATTATGATTTTTTTCTCAATACTGTATCACAAGTCTAGAGAGGTTATATTAAGATCAATGCCCTAGTTAGACTCCACCTAGAAGTTGTAGTTTTGGTCACGTCACTACAAAAGACTAGGCTGATCCCAAGACTTAATGTCATGAGGATAGGTTAAAATAAATCTCTTCAGCCTAGAAAAAAAATAAAAAGTGAAAGTGGGGACTTGAAGTCTTTAAAATCATAAATGGATACTCTTTTATTTTTAGTTACAATTACAGTTATAGTTATCAATTTGCTTGAGTTAAATTTACAGTTAACTATTTACTTTTAGTTTTTTATTACAGTTAATAAATAGAACGGTGCTTAGGAACTAAAAACATGTGCTTACAGAAATAGTTAAAAGAGGCTACTTAAAAAAAAAAAAAAAAAAGGTTTGCATGTTTGTAAAATATTCTCTTCACATAGGCTTGAGATGCTGGTGCAGAAACTAGATTTTCAGCTACACATGGCATTCTACCAAAACATAACAGTTAAAAAAAAGGGGGGGGGGGGCAAATGCTTTCACAAGTACCCCACTGCTTGTGTGCAACTATTTATTTTACCACACGAATGAACACAGAATTGTACTGCTGTTCAGAGTGTGAGCTCCCTCTATGGGATGGATTGGAAGTGAAATGTCAGTTTTATGCCCCAGCTTGTAAAAAAACTAAATTATTTCTTGAAAAAAAATGTTTTCAGTATTATTTGGTTGTCATTTGACAGTATTTTTAGTTGAAGTTACAGTTACTATTATGACTATGATTCATTTGTATTAATGGATATTTTAGTTATAGTTAACTTAAAAGACTCTGGTACAGATAAAGTTAATCCAAGACACTACTTAAGATTTAGCACAGGGAGAGCAAGAGGGCATAAGAGGCAGCTGAGCAGAGTTTAACAAGGGACGTGTCTTAATGGGCAGAATGAGGCAGCTAAGCAGAGTTTAACAAGGGACGTGTCTTAATGGGCAGAATGAGGCAGCTGAGTAGAGTTTAACAAGGGACGTGTCTTAATGGGCAGAATGAGGCAGCTGAGCAGAGTTTAACAAGGGACGTGTCTTAATGGGCAGAATGAGGCAGCTGAGCAGAGTTTAACAAGGGACGGTCTTAATGGGCAGAATGAGGCAGCTGAGCAGAGTTTAACAAGGGACGGTCTTAATGGGCAGAATGAAGCAGCTGAGCAGAGTTTAACAAGGGACGTGTCTTAATGGGCAGAATGAAGCAGCTGAGCAGAGTTTAACAAGGGACGGTCTTAATGGGCAGAATGAAGCAGCTGAGCAGAGTTTAACAAGGGACGGTCTTAATGGGCAGAATGAGGCAGCTGAGTAGAGTTTAACAAGGGACGGTCTTAATGGGCAGAATGAGGCAGCTGAGTAGAGTTTAACAAGGGACGTGTCTTAATGGGCAGAATGAGGCAGCTGAGCAGAGTTTAACAAGGGCGTGTCTTAATGGGCAGAATGAGGCAGCTGAGTAGAGTTTAACAAGGGACGTGTCTTAATGGGCAGAATGAGGCAGCTGAGCAGAGTTTAACAAGGGACGTGTCTTAATGGGCAGAATGAGGCAGCTGAGCAGAGTTTAACAAGGGACGTGTCTTAATGGGCAGAATGAGGCAGCTGAGCAGAGTTTAACAAGGGAGGTGTCTTAATGGGCAGAATGAAGCAGCTGAGCAGAGTTTAACAAGGGACGTGTCTTAATGGGCAGAATGAAGCAGCTGAGCAGAGTTTAACAAGGACGGTCTTAATGGGCAGAATGAGGCAGCTGAGCAGAGTTTAACAAGGGACGTGTCTTAATGGGCAGAATGAGGCAGCTGAGCAGAGTTTAACAAGGACGTGTCTTAATGGGCAGAATGAGGTAGCTGAGCAGAGTTTAACAAGGGACGTGTCTTAATGGGCAGAATGAGGCAGCTAAGTAGAGTTTAACAAGGGACGTGTCTTAATGGGCAGAATGAGGCAGCTAAGTAGAGTTTAACAAGGGACGGTCTTAATGGGCAGAATGAGGTAGCTGAGCAGAGTTTAACAAGGGACGTGTCTTAATGGGCAGAATGAGGCAGCTGAGCAGAGTTTAACAAGGAGGTGTCTTAATGGGCAGAATGAAGCAGCTGAGCAGAGTTTAACAAGGACGGTCTTAATGGGCAGAATGAAGCAGCTGAGCAGAGTTTAACAAGGGACGTGTCTTAATGGGCAGAATGAGGCAGCTGAGCAGAGTTTAACAAGGACGTGTCTTAATGGGCAGAATGAGGCAGCTGAGCAGAGTTTAACAAGGGACGGTCTTAATGGGCAGAATGAGGCAGCTGAGCAGAGTTTAACAAGGGACGTGTCTTAATGGGCAGAATGAGGCAGCTGAGCAGAGTTTAACAAGGAGGTGTCTTAATGGGCAGAATGAAGCAGCTGAGCAGAGTTTAACAAGGGACGGTCTTAATGGGCAGAATGAGGCAGCTGAGCAGAGTTTAACAAGGACGTGTCTTAATGGGCAGAATGAAGCAGCTAAGCAGAGTTTAACAAGGACGTGTCTTAATGGGCAGAATGAGGCAGCTGAGTAGAGTTTAACAAGGGACGGTCTTAATGGGCAGAATGAGGCAGCTGAGCAGAGTTTAACAAGGGACGGTCTTAATGGGCAGAATGAGGCAGCTGAGCAGAGTTTAACAAGGGACGGTCTTAATGGGCAGAATGAGGCAGCTGAGCAGAGTTTAACAAGGGACATGTCTTAATGGGCAGAATGAAGCAGCTGAGCAGAGTTTAACAAGGGACGTGTCTTAATGGGCAGAATGAAGCAGCTGAGCAGAGTTTAACAAGGGACGTGTCTTAATGGGCAGAATGAGGCAGCTGAGTAGAGTTTAACAAGGGACGTGTCTTAATGGGCAGAATGAGGCAGCTGAGCAGAGTTTAACAAGGACATGTCTTAATGGGCAGAATGAAGCAGCTGAGCAGAGTTTAACAAGGGACGGTCTTAATGGGCAGAATGAAGCAGCTGAGCAGAGTTTAACAAGGGACGTGTCTTAATGGGCAGAATGAGGCAGCTGAGTAGAGTTTAACAAGGGACGTGTCTTAATGGGCAGAATGAGGCAGCTGAGCAGAGTTTAACAAGGGACGTGTCTTAATGGGCAGAATGAGGGAGCTGAGCAGAGTTTTAACAAGGGACGGTCTTAATGGGCAGAATGAGGCAGCTGAGCAGAGTTTAACAAGGGAGGTGTCTTAATGGGCAGAATGAAGCAGCTGAGCAGAGTTTAACAAGGGACGGTCTTAATGGGCAGAATGAGGCAGCTGAGCAGAGATTAACAAGGGACGGTGTCTTAATGGGCAGAATGAGGCAGCTGAGCAGAGTTTAACAAGGGACGTGTCTTAATGGGCAGAATGAGGCAGCTGAGCAGAGTTTAACAAGGGACGTGTCTTAATGGGCAGAATGAGGCAGCTAAGTAGAGTTTAACAAGGGACGTGTCTTAATGGGCAGAATGAGGCAGCTGAGCAGAGTTTAACAAGGGACGTGTCTTAATGGGCAGAATGAGGCAGCTGAGCAGAGTTTAACAAGGGACGTGTCTTAATGGGCAGAATGAGGCAGCTGAGCAGAGTTTAACAAGGGACGTGTCTTAATGGGCAGAATGAGGCAGCTGAGCAGAGTTTAACAAGGGACGTGTCTTAATGGGCAGAATAAGGCAGCTGAGCAGAGTTTAACAAGGGACATGTCTTAATGGGCAGAATGAGGCAGCTGAGCAGAGTTTAACAAGGGACGGTCTTAATGGGCAGAATGAGGCAGCTGAGTAGAGTTTAACAAGGGACGTGTCTTAATGGGCAGAATGAGGCAGCTGAGTAGAGTTTAACAAGGGACGTGTCTTAATGGGCAGAATGAGGCAGCTAAGCAGAGTTTAACAAGGGACGTGTCTTAATGGGCAGAATGAGGCAGCTGAGCAGAGTTTAACAAGGGACGTGTCTTAATGGGCAGAATGAGGCAGCTGAGCAGAGTTTAACAAGGGACGTGTCTTAATGGGCAGAATGAGGCAGCTGAGCAGAGTTTAACAAGGGACGGTCTTAATGGGCAGAATGAAGCAGCTGAGCAGAGTTTAACAAGGGACGGTCTTAATGGGCAGAATGAGGCAGCTGAGTAGAGTTTAACAAGGGACGGTCTTAATGGGCAGAATGAGGCAGCTAAGCAGAGTTTAACAAGGGACGTGTCTTAATGGGCAGAATGAGGCAGCTGAGCAGTGTTTAACAAGGGACGGTCTTAATGGGCAGAATGAGGCAGCTGAGCAGAGTTTAACAAGGGAGGTGTCTTAATGGGCAGAATGAAGCAGCTGAGCAGAGTTTAACAAGGGACGTGTCTTAATGGGCAGAATGAAGCAGCTGAGCAGAGTTTAACAAGGACGTGTCTTAATGGGCAGAATGAAGCAGCTAAGCAGAGTTTAACAAGGGACGTGTCTTAATGGGCAGAATGAGGCAGCTAAGCAGAGTTTAACAAGGGACGTGTCTTAATGGGCAGAATGAGGCAGCTGAGCAGAGTTTAACAAGGGACGGTCTTAATGGGCAGAATGAGGCAGCTGAGCAGAGTTTAACAAGGGACGTGTCTTAATGGGCAGAATGAAGCAGCTGAGCAGAGTTTAACAAGGGACGGTCTTAATGGGCAGAATGAGGCAGCTGAGCAGAGTTTAACAAGGGACGGTCTTAATGGGCAGAATGAAGCAGCTGAGCAGAGTTTAACAAGGACGTGTCTTAATGGGCAGAATGAGGCAGCTGAGCAGAGTTTAACAAGGGACGTGTCTTAATGGGCAGAATGAGGCAGCTGAGCAGAGTTTAACAAGGGACGTGTCTTAATGGGCAGAATGAGGCAGCTGAGTAGAGTTTAACAAGGGACGTGTCTTAATGGGCAGAATGAGGCAGCTGAGCAGAGTTTAACAAGGGACGGTCTTAATGGGCAGAATGAAGCAGCTGAGCAGAGTTTAACAAGGGACGTGTCTTAATGGGCAGAATGAAGCAGCTACAGAGTTTAACAAGGACGGTCTTAATGGGCAGAATGAGGCAGCTAAGCAGAGTTTAACAAGGGACGTGTCTTAATGGGCAGAATGAGGCAGCTGAGCAGAGTTTAACAAGGACGTGTCTTAATGGGCAGAATGAGGCAGCTGAGCAGAGTTTAACAAGGGACGTGTCTTAATAGGCAGAATGAGGCAGCTGAGTAGAGTTTAACAAGGACGGTCTTAATGGGCAGAATGAGGCAGCTGAGCAGAGTTTAACAAGGGACGGTCTTAATAGGCAGAATGAGGCAGCTGAGCAGAGTTTAACAAGGGACGGTCTTAATGGGCAGAATGAAGCAGCTGAGCAGAGTTTAACAAGGGACGTGTCTTAATGGGCAGAATGAGGCAGCTGAGCAGAGTTTAAACAGGGATGTCTCTTAATGGGCAGAATGAGGCAGCTGAGCAGAGTTTAACAAGGGACGGTCTTAATGGGCAGAATGAAGCAGCTGAGTAGAGTTTAACAAGGGACGGTCTTAATGGGCAGAATGAGGCAGCTGAGCAGAGTTTAACAAGGGACGGTCTTAATGGGCAGAATGAAGCAGCTGAGCAGAGTTTAACAAGGACGTGTCTTAATGGGCAGAATGAGGCAGCTGAGCAGAGTTTAACAAGGGACGTGTCTTAATGGGCAGAATGAGGCAGCTGAGCAGAGTTTAACAAGGACGTGTCTTAATGGGCAGAATGAGGCAGCTGAGCAGAGTTTAACAAGGGACGTGTCTTAATGGGCAGAATGAAGCAGCTGAGTAGAGTTTAACAAGAGACGTGTCTTAATGGGCAGAATGAGGCAGCTGAGCAGAGTTTAACAAGGCGTGTCTTAATGGGCAGAATGAAGCAGCTGAGCAGAGTTTAACAAGGGGCGTGTCTTAATGGGCAGAATGAGGCAGCTGAGCAGAGTTTAACAAGGACGTGTCTCAATGGGCAGAATGAGGCAGCTGAGCAGAGTTTAACAAGGGACGTGTCTTAATGGGCAGAATGAGGCAGCTGAGCAGAGTTTAACAAGGCACGTGTCTTAATGGGCAGAATGAGGCAGCTGAGCAGAGTTTAACAAGGGACGTGTCTTAATGGGCAGAATGAAGCAGCTGAGCAGAGTTTAACAAGGGACGTGTCTTAATGGGCAGAATGAGGCAGCTGAGCAGAGTTTAACAAGGGGCGTGTCTTAATGGGCAGAATGAGGCAGCTGAGCAGAGTTTAACAAGGACGTGTCTTAATGGGCAGAATGAGGCAGCTGAGCAGAGTTTAACAAGGGACGTGTCTTAATGGGCAGAATGAAGCAGCTGAGCAGAGTTTAACAAGGGACGTGTCTTAATGGGCAGAATGAGGCAGCTGAGCAGAGTTTAACAAGGGACGTGTCTTAATGGGCAGAATGAAGCAGCTGAGCAGAGTTTAACAAGGGACGGTCTTAATGGGCAGAATGAGGCAGCTGAGTAGAGTTTAACAAGGGACGGTCTTAATGGGCAGAATGAGGCAGTTGAGCAGAGTTTAACAAGGACGTGTCTTAATGGGCAGAATGAGGCAGCTGAGCAGAGTTTAACAAGGACGTGTCTTAATGGGCAGAATGAGGCAGCTGAGCAGAGTTTAACAAGGGATGTGTCTGAATGGGCAGAATGAGGCAGCTGAGAAGTTTAAGAAGGACGGTCTTAATGGGCAGAATGAAGCAGCTGAGCAGAGTTTAACAAGGGATGTGTCTTAATGGGCAGAATGAAGCAGCTGAGCAGAGTTTAACAAGGGACGTGTCTTAATGGGCAGAATGAAGCAGCTGAGCAGAGTTTAACAAGGAGGTCTTAATGGGCAGAATGAAGCAGCTGAGCAGAGTTTAACAAGGGATGTGTCTTAATGGGCAGAATGAGGCAGCTGAGCAGAGTTTAACAAGGGATGTGTCTTAATGGGCAGAATGAGGCAGCTGAGCAGAGTTTAACAAGGGACGTGTCTTAATGGGCAGAATGAGGCAGCTGAGCAGAGTTTAACAAGGGACGTGTCTTAATGGGCAGAATGAGGCAGCTGAGAAGAGTTTAACAAGGACGTGTCTTAATGGGCAGAATGAGGCAGCTGAGCAGAGTTTAACAAGGGACGTGTCTTAATGGGCAGAATGAGGCAGCTGAGCAGAGTTTAACAAGGACATGTCTTAATGGGCAGAATGAGGCAGCTGAGCAGAGTTTAACAAGGACGTGTCTTAATGGGCAGAATGAGGCAGCTGAGCAGAGTTTAACAAGGACGGTCTTAATGTCTTAATGGGCAGAATGAGGCAGCTGAGCAGAGTTTAACAAGGGACGTGTCTTAATGGGCAGAATGAAGCAGCTGAGCAGAGTTTAACAAGGGACGGTCTTAATGGGCAGAATGAGGCAGCTGAGCAGAGTTTAACAAGGACGTGTCTTAATGGGCAGAATGAGGCAGTTGAGCAGAGTTTAACAAGGGACGGTCTTAATGGGCAGAATGAGGCAGCTGAGCAGAGTTTAACAAGGGACGTGTCTTAATGGGCAGAATGAGGCAGCTGAGCAGAGTTTAACAAGGGCGTGTCTTAATGGGCAGAATGAGGCAGCTGAGCAGAGTTTAACAAGGGGCGTGTCTTAATGGGCAGAATGAAGCAGCTGAGCAGAGTTTAACAAGGACGTGTCTTAATGGGCAGAATGAGGCAGCTGAGCAGAGTTTAACAAGGGACGTGTCTTAATGGGCAGAATGAAGCAGCTGAGCAGAGTTTAACAAGGACGTGTCTTAATGGGCAGAATGAAGCAGCTGAGCAGAGTTTAACAAGGAGGTGTCTTAATGGGCAGAATGAGGCAGCTGAGCAGAGTTTAACAAGGGATGTGTCTGAATGGGCAGAATGAGGCAGCTGAGCAGAGTTTAACAAGGGACGTGTCTTAATGGGCAGAATGAAGCAGCTGAGCAGAGTTTAACAAGGGATGTGTCTTAATGGGCAGAATGAAGCAGCTGAGCAGAGTTTAACAAGGAATGGTCTTAATGGGCAGAATGAAGCAGCTGAGCAGAGTTTAACAAGGGATGTGTCTTAATGGGCAGAATGAAGCAGCTGAGCAGAGTTTAACAAGGGACGTGTCTTAATGGGCAGAATGAGGCAGCTGAGCAGAGTTTAACAAGGGACGTGTCTTAATGGGCAGAATGAAGCAGCTGAGCAGAGTTTAACAAGGGATGTGTCTTAATGGGCAGAATGAGGCAGCTGAGCAGAGTTTAACAAGGGACGTGTCTTAATGGGCAGAATGAGGCAGCTGAGCAGAGTTTAACAAGGGACGTGTCTTAATGGGCAGAATGAAGCAGCTGAGCAGAGTTTAACAAGGGACGTGTCTTAATGGGCAGAATGAGGCAGCTGAGCAGAGTTTAACAAGGGACGTGTCTTAATGGGCAGAATGAGGCAGCTGAGCAGAGTTTAACAAGGGACGTGTCTTAATGGGCAGAATGAGGCAGCTGAGCAGAGTTTAACAAGGGCCGTGTCTTAATGGGCAGAATGAGGCAGCTGAGCAGAGTTTAACAAGGGA
The DNA here is from genome assembly GCA_036884735.1 of Huso huso. Taxonomy (NCBI): domain Eukaryota; kingdom Metazoa; phylum Chordata; class Actinopteri; order Acipenseriformes; family Acipenseridae; genus Huso; species Huso huso. Next base: position 25,834 of record JAHFZB010000712.1, read on the forward strand.
CGTGTCTTAATGGGCAGAATGAAGCAGCTGAGCAGAGTTTAACAAGGGAGGTGTCTTAATGGGCAGAATGAAGCAGCTAAGCAGAGTTTAACAAGGGACGTGTCTTAATGGGCAGAATGAAGCAGCTAAGCAGAGTTTAACAAGGGACGTGTCTTAATGGGCAGAATGAGGCAGCTGAGCAGAGTTTAACAAGGGACGTGTCTTAATGGGCAGAATGAAGCAGCTGAGCAGAGTTTAACAAGGGACGTGTCTTAATGGGCAGAATGAAGCAGCTAAGCAGAGTTTAACAAGGGACGTGTCTTAATGGGCAGAATGAGGCAGCTGAGCAGAGTTTAACAAGGGACGTGTCTTAATGGGCAGAATGAGGCAGCTGAGCAGAGTTTAACAAGGGACGTGTCTTAATGGGCAGAATGAGGCAGCTGAGCAGAGTTTAACAAGGACGTGTCTTAATGGGCAGAATGAGGCAGCTGAGCAGAGTTTAACAAGGGACGTGTCTTAATGGGCAGAATGAGGCAGCTGAGCAGAGTTTAACAAGGGCGGTCTTAATGGGCAGAATGAGGCAGCTGAGCAGAGTTTAACAAGGGACGGTCTTAATGGGCAGAATGAGGCAGCTGAACAGAGTTTAACAAGGACGTGTCTTAATGGGCAGAATGAGGCAGCTGAGCAGAGTTTAACAAGGGACGTGTCTAATGGTCTTAATGGGCAGAATGAAGCAGCTGAGCAGAGTTTCAGAACAAGGAGCACGTTTCACAAGGTCTTAATGGGCAGAATGAAGCAGCTGAGTAGAGTTTAACAAGGGACGGTCTTAATGGGCAGAATGAGGCAGCTGAGCAGAGTTTAACAAGGGACGTGTCTTAATGAGCAGAATGAGGCAGCTGAGCAGAGTTTAACAAGGGACGTGTCTTAATGGGCAGAATGAGGCAGCTGAGCAGAGTTTAACAAGGGACGTGTCTTAATGAGCAGAATGAGGCAGCTGAGAAGAGTTTAACAAGGGACGGTCTTAATGGGCAGAATGAGGCAGCTGAGTAGAGTTTAACAAGGGACGTGTCTTAATGGGCAGAATGAGGCAGCTGAGCAGAGTTTAACAAGGGACGTGTCTTAATGGGCAGAATGAAGCAGCTGAGCAGAGTTTAACAAGGGACGTGTGTAAACATAATAAACACGCCGTCAACGGGAGTAAAGTTCAATTGAGGTATATATCTACACGAATTCTTACCTGTAGCGTTTATCTCAGTTAAACTTGGGAAGTGTTTTTGAATTCATTTGATTGATATATTTCGTTTTTAACCATATGACCCGTGGCAATGCATCAGGAGTTACGTTGTATTGTATTGTATTGTATTATATTGTATTGTATGTAGGATGGGCGTTAGCAGTGTGCTCTCTGACACAAAAACCCCGTTACAATGGAACACATGCCTTCTGTAAAGCCATACATATTTTGAGCCTTTTTACTGTGCGTGTCACTCACAATTCATACTTCGTATGTGGCAACGGGTCACCAACATTTCTGCAGCAAAAAAAAAGGTTTTATTTGCGCGACTCATTCGCCAAATGCGGCAAATGTTGACGGCTTTCAAGTTAACCGCATTTCAGACTCGTTAACGTTCAGCAACCGCGCCGTCACCTGCAAGTCGTCTATCCCGAGAGCGGAACCTCCCTCAATCACGTGACGGGGTGCGCGATTGCGTCACCAAACCACCCTGAAACAAGCAAGCAGAGATTTGGGGGTGAGGATCTGTTTCTCTCGCTCATATAAATTAGTGGAGGTTCTTTTATAGAAACTAGACACACGTCTGTTTTGTTTTTACACATTTATGGAAAAAGTTTAACCTCAGAAATGCGCGTCATGGTTACTCTGGAGAGAAATGCACTGTTAAAACAAATCCTAATTTCTTATTTTTTTTATTTTTATTAAATATTCATTTACGATAAAGCTTTTCCTGTGTGGAAGCGCGGAACTGAATTTACGCGTCTTGCGCTGTTCTTGTGTGAAGCATGATACGCACCTCCAACTGTAGCCTGCGCTATCCTACCCTCTCTTTGCATACGTTTCTTTCTGCTGATTTCAAGAGTGTGTCTATGGAATTGATATACGTCATTTTTACATGTGAAAAATAGGGATTACAATATTGTTAACATTTTTAAAGAATGCAAAAGAGCCCTGTAATTCATGTATCAAGTTTTATCTAAAAGAAGTGGTGGACGTTTACCACTGGAAAAAAATCAATAAATCACCTCACACCTAAAAGCTCATTTCTAGTATGGTTTACAGGAAAACACATTTTATAAAATATAAATATTTTGAATACATTTTAAATATGCTTATACCAGCTCACACTTTTAAAAAATTACTAACAGTGTTTAAAAAAAAAAACAACAACAACAACAACACCAACATTATGAAGAGAAACTTTTATTAAAAAAAAAAAAAACACGAATACATTGTCATAAAAAAAGCATTTAAATTATGATAAACAGGAAGAAACACTCCAATCACTTCCTCGAAAACAAATTAAAAGTCCAAGAAGTCTTAAATTCAAACTCCAATGAAACAGAAACGTGTTCTTGTTGCATACAGAGATGACTCAGTCCCTGCGTTTCCCCCTCGCTGGGCTCAGTGTTTTAGTCTGGGTCGGTTGCAGTGTGTCCCTTTAGCACGGTTCTGTCCCTGGTGCTGCCCCTGTTGTCGAGGGCAGTAGCGGCGTGTGTGGGCACGGTCTCCAGTGGCCTTGCAGAACGGGCAGACGTAGTTCCTCAGGACAGGGCAGCAGACCTTTTCATCGTCCGTCCTGAGGCAGTGAGAAGAGTACACCTGCACAGTCTCGTCGTTCTGCTTGCAGAAGCCACAGCAGCTCTCAGAGGGGCTGCCGGCTGGGCTGGGGCTCTGCGTCCTGCTTTCCCTCTCACTGCAGCCACTCTGGGAGGTGGAGATGGACGTGGGGGAACCAGGGGCCACGTCGCTACCCACACCTAGGGTACCTCCGCTGTTCTGCTGCAGGTCCTGCACCACAGCCCCCAGGTTGAGATAATCTATCCACATATCGAAGTACCTGATGCTTCGATCCATGGTCTCTGTTGCTGCCCAGCCTTCTGGAGACTTTTATATAGGCAGCGCTCCCTGTTTTAAAAAAAACATTGTATCAGTGTTTTAATTGAGTGTGCAGGTGCTTTTCTAAGGATGGTTTTTTGATCCTGGGGCGGTTCAGTCTACGGAACTACAGTGTTAATAGATGTGTTTACATTTTGATACACTATTTAATTATGTAATCACACTTGTCTGGCCTTCAAACGCAAACTTTCAAAATGACGCAGACAACATCACTTTAATGAGCTGTCTGAAATGCAGAAAACAAGATACAAAAAACTTTTGTTTGAGGGCTGTCTGTGCAGTAAGCCACCTGGACCATGATCTATAAAACAAAGGAAGACTGATTTTCCACTGTGTGCAATTGGAAGTATAATGTGCTTACTATGCAGGGAGGAATATTCATTTTTATATTCTGAATAGGGTGTTTACATGGCAGAATATATATTCGGATTATTCAGTATTCCGAATACAAGTGGAGTGTTACTGACCATGTAAACTCAGACCATTCAAAACAGAGGCATCTCTTCTGAGACGCTGTAACAAACATACACACACTCCATGACTCATTCTTCACGTGCTTTCAGTCACTTTCACTGTAAAGTCTTCTAATTATTATTTTTTATATATAATTTAGTGCCCAAATATTTTACCCCCGAATGTCCAGTAATTTTTCCCTCTCAAGGCAGAAATTCCCATCACAGCTCAGTAAAACTGTAGGTTCAGCTTCCTCTATGAACTTCAGAGCCGCTGAATTAATTTCAATCCCTTTGTGATAACATCAAATGTTATTTTTTTTAAGCAAACGCAGATATTAATGTTTTACGAGGAACACGTCTTAATTGATAGTTTATGCTTGATAAATTTCACAGATGTTAAAAAAAATCAGACACTTCACATGTATTTTAAAATGATTTACAAAATTCGAGCTGAAACTCCCCATCATACCAGCTTTTCAAAGACGTCTCTTTACGGTTTTTTGATATGGTCACTTTGGATGTGGAATTGCAGTCTGCAGCATCGAGCAATCAGCCTGTCTTCTCTTCTGTCTCAAACACCTCCTCTGCTGTCTGGAAATACAGCAAAAAAGATACTTTTAACATGACTTATGTTCGAGGAGCGTCTGTGTTGTTTGTCGCGGGTCCCTCACACGCAGGTGTTTTGTAGTTTGGTGTAGGATTTGAAACACTGTA
>JAHFZB010000713.1:0-30113 GCA_036884735.1 Huso huso
GCCTGCCATAAAATTTGTTGACATGCACCTATGAAACAGATAATCACATTGTGTAAAACTAGCAAAAGACTTAATCAAAATGTTAATTATATTCACTGAAATTGCACAATGTCATTTATAAATGACGCACAGTTTTCTTATGTTTTTAATATGTATTTACTTAAAATTATCCCAAAATGAATTCTACTGTCACAAACACATTAAAAAACTAAAAATATTTTTTAAATTGGGTTTATGTAACATTTTACCCTCAAAATGAACTTACCATGGTGCTGTTATGCCATGTGCTTTGACAGGTGGCAGAGGTTGAGTGTACTTCCTCATTTACCAGTCAAGATGATCACATGACTAATCCCAGAGGTTTTATTAGATAGAAGAGGAGTCATGTGTAATTAATAGGGTACAATACAATCTAAAACATTTTTTTTAGTACTGCAAGGGATTGTTTTTCTCAATGTCATTTGTGCATGATGTGCTGCAATAGAGGGTTAAGTAATCTTCAAAAATGACATTCTAGGCCGTATTCATAAAACTTTAACGTTACGCTAATTTTACCACCCCTTTTAGGAGAATGGAATAACAAACTCCTAATGTTACTGTGGCAGTGTGACCCCGCCTTGTGCGTATTGTTTGTTTATATGTTGCATGTAGTGTGTTAAATGTTGGTGTATAGTCATTGGTACACAGGATATAAATGGGTCTGTGTAGCACGTGTGATAAAATGTATATTTGTATTTAGCCACGAGGGTTGCACATCACTTCACGTGCTGATTAAAATGTAATACTATGTGAGCACAGGGAAGGACACGTAATTAATCCATGTGCAGTTGTACCAAGATTCTAATTGAATGATTGATTAGCAATCGAGTCTCGGTACAACTGCATAAAAGACGCACATTGTCACTCAGTCGGGGTTGGGTGTACAGAGAGGAGGTGCGGGGAGATAGAGAGGAGAAGCGAAACATAACAATTGCTATTGGTTCAGCACGATACTTGTTTGTCCGTTTCGTCCCGTTTGTGTTTGTTTACTGTTTTGTTTGGCCCTTGTGCCCGTTTGTTTTTTGTGTGTTTTGTTTAACTCTTTTATTTTCATTATTATTTAATAAAGAAACCGGCTTTCGCGTCTCGGTTTTAACCCGCAGCTGCTGTGTGTCTGTGTTTCTGGTCTGTGACGTCACCACACCTCACAACTGCAAGCCATCCTGCCACAGTTGGTGTCCGGAAGTGGGACTACAGCGCCCCAGGAGTCAGGACCGAGAGTTGTGTGGGGGGGAGAGAAAAAAAGAGAGAAAAAAGTGAGTTCGAGAAAAAAAAAAAAAAAAAAAGTTTTTGTGAAGAAAAGGGAAAGAACAAAAAAAAAAAGGCAAAGAAAAGAAAATAATTTGGTTTTGGGAAAAAAAATAAAACAAATAAAATAAGGAAGAAGATGTGAAGAAGCGGGCGGAGGAAGCAGCAGCAACAGCAACAGCAGCAGCAATGGGGCGGTCGCCAAGTCCCACTGCATCTCGACCACGCTGGACGCCTGCCTCACCTGCTTGAAAGGTGAGGAGTGGTGCTCGCTATTGGCGAGGTTGGGCACATAGCACCCGACCAACCCCCTCCATGGCAGGAGAAGGAGGAGCCAGGCGTCCAGCAAGGGTGAGGGAGGACCTGCATCCTCCAAAGAGGACGAGTGCACTCTCCTCTGAGGGAGTCTGGGACTGGCTGGTTGAGCCAGGGAGGGATTATGAGGAAGCCCTCCTGCAGTGATCAACCTCCTGTGGGCCCGAGATGGGAGTGCTGGAAGACCTGGGAAAAGCAACACCACCCAGCGTCCCTCCCAGACATCGCAGCCATGGTGCTCAATTACCTGGCTGTCGACATGGGAGGGTCCCGCCATCTCCAGGGAAAAAGGGAGAAGCCCCGCTGCCGTCTCCAGCGCCCGAAGGAGAGGCCACCACTGCCGTCTCCAGCGCCCAAAGGGGAGTAGCCATCGCTGCCGTCTCCCAAGGAAGAAGCCCGCCCGAGGTATCCAGAGCCAGCGGGAGAGGGAAAAGGGAAGGTCTGGGACGATGGCTGGGAGGCAGTCGCAAGGCGCCTCGCGGCGGAATTGTGCCCCGGCTGTGGAGAGTATGGCCACACCATGGCTATCTGCCTGTGATGGGGTGCTAGCTCGCCCCTATAAATTTGTGTTTGTTATTATTGTTATTTTTACTGTTGTTTTGGATTGCAGGGAGGGGTTAAATTCCTCCTGTAAAATACATGTGAGAATGTGGCTGGAGCCTTAAGGGTTTAATTGTTAATTATTAGTTAATTGGGCTCCAGCCACAGACTATAAAAGGCAGGTGAAACCCTTTGTGAGGAGGTGTTTTTTTGGGTGAGTTTGTTTGTTGGTGTGCTGTGCTGTTTAGTTTTTGAGAAAGAAACTGTAGTGAAGGCGAATGCCCAGCCTACATTTCTGTATTTTGTTTAAACCTTTTGTTTGGGCCCTTGTGCCTATTTATTTGACTATTTTTTGTTTAATAAAGATCATTATTTTGCCCTTTCACTGTCTCTGAGCCTCAAACCTCTGTCATCCTGCCACACGTGGTGTCAGAAGCGGGATAGCGCCACCTAGAGGCTCAGAGCAGTATTTTTTTGAATTTTTAATTTTTTTGAATTTTTGGATTTTTGGAGGGTTTTTTGGCGGTGCGCAGAATGGGAAAAAAACAAAGGCAGCGAGGAAAGCAGCAGCAGCGGCCGCCACCACCAACCCAAACCCTGTGGGAGGACCCAGCGAGCTTGTTCCCGTGGTGCTCCTGGTGCGGGAAGGAGGACCACCGGTGGAGGTCCTGTCCGGATGGGCCACCAGCTGACTGGTGTGGGCGCTGTGAGCTGGATGGCCACAGCTGGGCAGGATGCCCCCACAACCCGGACCAGGAGCAGCTACCAACCCCGTCCTCGGCAGCCACCCCACCAACACCGCCTTCACCACCATCACGGGAGATCTGGGAGTGGTTGGTGCACCCCGAAGCGGACCTCTTCCACGACCTCCCCACAGCCCTCAGCACGCTGTGGCATCGGGACGGGAGAGGTGGGAGGAGGGAGAGAGAGCACCACCGGGGTCCCTCAGGAGATAGCCGTCATGGTCCTGGCATACCTGGCGATAGACATGGGGGAGATCCCCCTCCTTGAAGAAAAGGGGGTGGAGCCGCTGCCGTCGCCCGAGAGGGAGGAGCCCGAACGTCCACAGCCCGAGAGGGAGGAGCCCGAACGTCCCACAGCCCGAGAGGGAGGAGCCCGAACGTCCACAGCCCGAGAGGGAGGAGCCCAACGTCCGCAGGCCGAGAGGGAGGAGCCCGAACGTCTGGGCAGCCGAGAGGGAGGAGCCCGAACGTCCACAGCCCGAGGGGGGAGGAGCCCAGCGGGAGGAGTCGGTGCGCCCACGGCCCGGCGGGAGGAGTCGGTGCGCCCACGGCCCAGCGGGAGGAGTCGGTGCGCCCACGCCCAGCCCGGGAACAGCCGAGCTGTCTCTCCTCCACCGCCAGCAGAGGGGAACAGCCGAGCTGTCTCCTCCCTCCACCGCCAGCAGAGGGGGAACAGCCGAGCTGTCTCTCCCTCCACCGCCAGCAGAGGGGGAACAGCTGAGCTGTCTCCCTCCACCGCCAGCAGAAGGGGAACAGCGGGCGCTGTCTCTCCTCCACCGCTAGCAGAGGGGAACAGCGGCGCTGTCTCTCCTCCACCGCCAGCAGAAGATGCTGGAGGTCCCTCCCAGCCTCTGTACCGGCTGCTGAAGGAGCGCTGGGACAAACTGCCCGGCGGCTAAGAGGCACAGCACCGCCCAAGGATGCCTGCCTGTCCGCATCGCCTGGGGTTGCCTGCCTGTCCGCATCGCCTGGGGTTGCCTGCCTGTCCGCATCGCCTGGGGTTGCCTGCCTGCCCGCATCGTCTAGAGAAACTCTCAGTGTGCTTTCTCCTAGGGATGCTGGTCCGCCGTCGCCTGGGGTCGCTGCTGGTCCGCCGTCGCCTGGGGTGGAGCTACTGTCCCGAGCGCCAGAGGGGCCAGAGGGTCCAGGGCCGCCAGAGGGTCCCGCACCGCCAGGGGGTCCAGAGGGTCCAGCATCGCCAGAGGGGCCAGGGGGTCCCGCGCCGCCAGGGGGTCCAGTGGGTCCAGCGTCGCCGGAAGGACCAGCGTCGCCGTTCCCGCCTCCGCCACCAGAGGGAGACGAGCTGCTGTTCTCGCCTCCGCCACCAGAGGGAGACGAGCTGCTGTTCCCGCGTCCGCCACCAGAGGAGCTGGAGCGGGCTCTACCTCCTGCTGCCAACAGGGAAGAGGAACTCTGGCTACTGCCACCCTGGCGGAGGTTCCTGCAATGTTGGCCACGCCCAAGGATGCCTGCCTCGCATCGCCTGGGGTTGCCTGCTGCTCTGCTTTTGTTCCTCCTAGGGTCGCCGAAGGTCCTGCTTCGCCTGGGGTCGCCGAAGGTCCTGCTTCGCCTGGGGTCGCCGAGGGTCCTGCTTCGCCTGGGGTTGCCTGCTGCTCTGCATCGCCTGGGGAGCCACCGTTTGCAGAGTACGAGGAGAAGTGGAGCTCCCGCTGCGCCTTCATGGCCAGGGGCTCCCCCCGAGCTGCCTCCGAGGGTCCGCTGCCGCCATCACCTCCCGAGGGTCCGCTGCCGCCCCGTCGCCTCCCGAGGGTCCTGCTTCTCCTGGGGTCGCTGCCAGTCCTGAATGGCAGCAGGAAGTACTGTGGCCGGAGCCTCACAAAGGGAGCTGCCCGCCACGAAGAAGGGGGAGGTGAGGAGACCACCTCCACCACAGCCCCGACCACCACCCTGTGCCACAGCCCGGCGCCTGGGGTTGGATCCCTCGGCCTGGGCTCCCGGACACCCAGGCTCCATGTCTGGACCTTTGGTCGCTGGGCCTGACTCCCAGGTCGCAGCACCACCAGGCACAGGAGGTCGCCTGGTCTCCTGCTCCGCTCCCCCTGGTTGCCCAGACGTCGCTGCACTGTCGCCTGGGCTCGCACCTCTGCCTGGGGCTGCAGCCGACTGGTCGTCTGCCTGCGCCCCGACGCCCCATACAATGCACCTTGGTTCCCTTCGCCAGGTCTCGGTCCCGCCAAGAGGGCGCAGGGCTGTGGACTGAACCTCCTCACCATTGGGAGAAGGAGGACCTCCCACCATGGCCGCCCCCTTGGGCCACTTGCTTCCCCTCGTCCGGGACTTTGGGACTAAGGGGGGAGGTGGCCGTTGGGGCCAAGTGTGCTGCGCACAAGGGGGGGGAAATGTGATGGGGTGCTAGCTCGCCCCTATAAATTTGTGTTTGTTATTATTGTTATTTTTACTGTTGTTTTGGATTGGCAGGAGGGGGTTAATTCCTCCTGTAAAATACATGTGAGAATGTGGCTGGAGCCTTAAGGGTTTAATTGTTAATTATTAGTTAATTGGGCTCCAGCCACAGACTATAAAAGGCAGGTGAAACCCTTTGTGAGGAGGTGTTTTTTTGGGTGAGTTTGTTTGTTGGTGTGCTGTGCTGTTTAGTTTTTGAGAAAGAAACTGTAGTGAAGGCGAATGCCCAGCCTACATTTCTGTATTTTGTTTAAACCTTTTGTTTGGGCCCTTGTGCCTATTTATTTGACTATTTTTTGTTTAATAAAGATCATTATTTTGCCCTTTCACTGTCTCTGAGCCTCAAACCTCTGTCATCCTGCCACACTGCCCCTCCCAGTACCAGGAGGAGCCTGAACGTCCTACGCCTGAGTGGGAGCAGCCCAGAAGGGGGGAGCCCGTGCATCCAGCACCCAGAAGGGGGGAGCCCGTGCATCCAGCGCCCAGAAGGGGGAGCCCATAGGTCTAGAACCTAGGCCTCCAGGAGCAGAGCAGCAGGAGCTGCCTCTGTCTCCACAGCCAGGAGCAGAGCAGCAGGAGCTGCCTCTGTCTCCACTACCGCTAGGGACCAGAGCAGCAGGAGCTGCCTCTGTCTCTACCACCGCTAGGAGCAGAGCAGCAGGAGCTGCCTCTGTCTCCACAGCCAGGAGCAGAGCAGCAGGAGCTGTCTCTGTCTCCACCACCGTGGGAGAACAGCTTGTTGCTCCCAGCTCCACCAGCAGAGGGTGAATGCCTGCTGGTTCCGCCTCAGCCGCCGTGGGAGGACTGCTTGCCCCTCCCACCTCCACCAGCAGAGGGTGAATGCCTGCTGGTTCCGCCTCAGCCGCCGTGGGAGGACAGCTTACCACTCCCACCTCCACTAGCAGAGGGTGAATACCTGCTGGTTCCGTCTCCACTGCCGTGGGAGGACTGCTTGCCCCTCCCACCTCCACCAGCAGAGGGTGAATACCTGCTGGTTCCATCTCCACCTCCACCAGCAGAGGGTGAATACCTGCTGGTTCCACCTCCACCGTCATGGGAAGGACTGCTCCTGGCCTGCCTCGCACCGCCCAAGGATGCCTGCCTCGCACCGCCCAAGGATGCCTGTCTCACACTGCCCAAGGATGCCTGTCTCGCACTGCCCAAGGATGCCTGCCATGCATCGCCTGGGGCTGCCTGTTGCTCCGCATCACCTGGGGCTGCCTGTGGCTCCGCATCGCCTGGGGCTGCCTGTGGCTCCGCACGCCTGGGGCTGCCTGTGGCTCCCGCATCGCCTGGGGCTGCCTGTGGCTCCGCATCGCCTGGGGCTGCCTGTGGCTCCGCATCGCCTGGGGCTGCCTGTTGCTCCGCATCGCCTGGAGAGCCACCAGTTACAGGGTGCGAGGGAGAAGTGGAGCTCCGCTGCCGCCTCCATGGCCAGGGCTTCCTCCCGAGTTTGCTTCGGAGGGTCCGCTGCTGCTGCCGTCGCCTCCCGAGGGTCCGCTGCTGCTAGGTGTACAGAGAGGAGGTGCGGGGAGAGAGAGGAGAAGTTAAACATAACAATTGCTATTGGTTCAGCACAATACTTGTTTGTCCGTTTCGTCCCGTTGTGTTTGTTTACTGTTTTGTTTGGCCCTTGTGCCCGTTTGTTTTGTGTGTGTGTTTTGTTTAACTCTTTTATTTTCATTTTTATTTAATAAAGAAATCGAGCACTTTCGCATCTCGGTTTTAACCCGCAGCTGCTGTGTGTCTGTGATTCTGGTCTGTGACGTCACCACACCTCACCACTGCAAGCCATCCTGCCACAGTTACAAAAAACATTTAAACTTATTTTAGTAACTAACGTCTAAATTAGCATCCTGAAAGATTTACATGACACTCAAATTTTTCGTGTTTTTCATCAAGAAAAAACAGGTGTTAACTTAGTGCGGTGGTAAAAGTTTTATGAATATGCCTGTCTGTGTATTACTTTAACTGTAATTATACATTACATTCTGCATCTTGTAGGTAGTCTCTCCAAAATCCAAGTGCAAGTATTTCTGCTTCAAACTTGTTACTTCCTTGTTTAGACATATGGCACTTGAAAAGTTTTTCTACTTCATCTGCTGTTAATTTCTTCTCTGAAACTGCTGCGGGTACCGCTGCATTGCTACCAGGACACCAAGCTTTTCCAAACCATTTCTGAATCTAATAAAAAAAAAACAACAACAACAAGGCTATGTGCTAGTTCAACTATTCTTTTTTTTTTGGGGGGGGGGCAAAAAACATCCTAATAAATGAAACCTAAAAATGTCACAATAATTTAAGATATTTAAATTATGCCAAAAAGATTTTTAAAACTGTTCCAAACTAAAACAAATATAACATAATAAATATATATATATTTTTATATTATATACACACACACACACTACAGTGTCTTAGGTACACAGAATGTGCACACACTAATACACTTGTTACTACACCATCATCTACATTTTCTCAGACTTATTTTAAATACATTTCAAATGGAGCCCTTGTCCGTTGTAACAAATACCAGTGAGCTACATCTATGGCAATATCTTCCTTATTGGACATTACTATTTGTCTAAAGCACCCGGAAAGACTTAGGAGACCCGATGCCCTGCTAACAGCTTTCTTGCAACTCACAATATGATACAGCATCTTTAATCTAGAAAAAATAAATGAGAAGGCTCCATTAAATTAAAAATAGTTGCCTTCAAAAGCAAGTTATAGGCAGTTATGTTCACCTTGTTTAATAATGAATATATTGAGTGCAACAGCTAAAATATAACGTTATAAAATTATTGACATTTTGTGGCTTAATATCGGTTATGTTAATATTATTATTATTTTATTATTATTTATTTCTTAGCAGACGCCCTTATCCAGGACGACTTACAATTGTTATAAGGTATCACATTATACATTATTTCACATTATACAGATATCACATTATTTTTACATACAATTACCCATTTATACAGTTGGGTTTTTACTGGAGCAATCTAGGTAAAGTACCTTGCTCAAGGGTACAACAGCAGTGTCCCCCACTGGGGATTGAACCCACGACCCTCCGGTCAAGAGTCCAGAGCCCTAACCACTACTCCACACTGCTGCCCGTAAGAAACAGAACATTACTATTGTAACAGGATTTGCATAATCATTGTGTTGGCTCTTAAACCAGACAATCAAGAACATACCTCTTGAAGTTGAGTACGAATCTCTCGTCAACAACATCTTCAATTTTGACTGCAACATTTTTCAGGGCCTTTTACAAGAGACTCATAAAGGACAGGCGAACAAAAGCAAGGGGATTGCACAATAGACATTCACAATAGACATTCACAATAGACAATAGACATTTAGATCAACTGCCCAGCGAAGAAATAGCTGTTGTCTTTTAATGCTGCATGAAAGAGGAACAACTGAGTTAATAAAAACAGTCCATAAGCAATGACATTTAAAACAGAATCTAAAATCCGGCATCTTACTGAATACTGTATTTGAAATTCCAGCAACCCCCGCGGTGACTCTGGAGAGGCGAAGACAAGCGCACGTGTCCTCTGAAATGTGCACTGTCAAGCCGCCCACTTTCTTTCACACTGCAAGCCTTCAGCAAGCCCTGTGACAGCACAGCTGGCTCGCAGGCGGCCGACCACCCACAGGAGTTGCTGGTGTGCGGTGAGACAGGGATTACCCAGTCGACTTGAGCCCTTCTGCTTGCTGGGGGCTCCCAGCCACAGCTGGCGATGGCATAGCCCAGATTCGAACCAGCGACCTCCGGGCTATAGGGCATATCCTCCACTCCGGCGAGCACCTTTACTGGATGCGCCAATTGGGAGCCCCCCATTCCGTACATGTATTTTAGGAAGGGAGAATTACTCCCCTTCTCTGCCAAACAAAACACCCAACAACCCCACATCACACATTTACACAGAACATTTAGTACCTGCAGAATTGCAACTTAAAAGTTTGGCTCCTGTGGGACACTCAAACATTCCACTGCAACCTTTTAAATACTGAAGGGCTAAACAAAGGTATTCACGTTTGGGTCCTCAAGGTCTACAGCCCTTCAGAAACACCAAGATCATCTGTAAACTCCCATCAATTCGCTTGTGTGCAGAAAAGTTAATTCTGCTCATTGCTCTTACAGTACCATCCGAAACGTTACGCCTCATTATATTAAATCGTATTACTTCAGTTTTGCTGATCAGTGTTGTGAGAGGCATCAGAATTTGTTCAACTGATGGCTGTGCTTTTTCTCTGTAAAGAAAAAAAAAACATTATAGTGAACTTAACTTTTCACATTACAAATATTCTATATGTATACACATACTAAACTCAGTGGGTCAATTGCAACAAACAAAAAGCTGCAGATGATCCCTTGGTTAGTACCTCAGGACTATACTAAACTAGTGCGCTAGTTATTACCAATTGCAACGAACCAAGAACTTTCAGATAGTCCCCAGGTGCGAATAAAAAATGTTCCCAATTGCACCGAACTCCAGATGATGACTGCTGTCCCTTGGAGGTTCCTGATTTACGGTACTAAATTAAACCACCAAGCTCTTTAGACTAAGTAGAAGAGTTACCATACTAACTCGAGTTAAAATGGCAAACCTCATTAAAGTCACGGTTTCATTTCAGAAAACATTAACAAAACCGATATTTTAAATATATAGAATCCAGAATAGGTTAAAAAAATTTCATTTGACTTTAGAATGTAGCAGAATTGCTGCATGGTGTTTTCTATGGCAAGCCAAATTATCATTTAGAGATATTTTTTAGTATTTGAATTTAGTCTTTAAATAATTTGCAGATATTTGTAACTTGCAGACACGTGTAAACCCCAGTGTACTTTAGAACTACTGTACTGTTTAAACGATGTGCAACTTTGTTAAAAAAAAAAAAAGTGTTACATTTGACACACTTAAAACCGGTACATTGTATTATTAAATAAACAAAACATTTTAGAGCCATTTCTTTTAAACACAAGAATACACTACACTATAAACATGTGCAAAAAATACATGTTCACTGTACAGACTGTAGCCTAATCAAAAAGAAAAGCCCTCTCCCAAGTCACTGAGGGGTTGTAAGCGGTGACACAGGGTCTTAAAAAACAAGTGGCCATTCCAAATTGGGGAGAAAAAATTGGGTAACAATATACAAAAACTACCAAAATTGGTTTATGCCGCTAGCAGGAGTAGCACAAAAACATTGAGCTATGTCCCCTTGTCCTTCAGTTAAAAAAAAAAAAAAAAAAAAATTATTAAAAATAATATTCAATAAAAACAAACAGTACCACAAATGAAAGAACTACACATAAATGCACTTATATACTGCATCAACAGTGTGTATAATTAAAAAATCCAAAGGCAGAGGGATCACAGTCACAGAGCGGATTTCGGTTATGTGGGTTCGGAAAAAATCGTACCAGTTTCGGGATTTTTCGGTCACTGGCCTTGGTCTGGTTCCTCTGCTGCGGACTAAACCTGTGGATCAGCTGATTCCCCAACTCTAAAGTTTCTTGCAATTAGAACTCATTTAATGTACAGCTGGGGGTGATCCTCATGAATGTACCATACTAGCTGTCCCGCAGTTAGTACGCTTGGTGTGGACTAACTCTGAATGTTCGTTGCAATTGACTCATTGTATCTGTTTTACCACTTCCATTCAACAGCACTCAGTCTCATTCAGCTACAAATGTACTTCCATGTGTGAGTTCTTACTTAATGGTGTGGCAGGACGGCACTTACACAAGTAGTGAGTGGCTACAAGGAGACTAATACAGTACTTTGCAGGGAGTTTAAACACCAACCCAGCAGAGCTGGGGTCAATTCCAATCTGCCTTTTAATCAATTACCAATCATTTTACAACTCGTTACTGAGCAAACAAATACTGTATACAGCTTAATTAACTTGTCAGGTAACCTGATTAAAGCCTATGACATAAACCCCAGTAAAGACAATGCCACAATATAACAGAATGTGAATTGATTCAAAGGGAATTGGAAATGGAATTGAAAAAATGGAATTGACCCCAACTCTGCAACCCAGTGCATTTTACTGATTAAAACACAGGATAAATCAGAGCACAAACACGAAATAAAAAGGTACGAGGGCCAAAAACAAAGTTCTACACAAAACAAATATCAAAACTCAAATACAATAGCCTGAGCAACTTGAGTAATTACCCATTTGAAGAGTGACCACATTTTGCACATGTATTTTGACAGGGAGGGAATTAACTCTTCCCTGCCAAACACAACACGTAGAACCACCACACCACATGCTGTTTACACCATGTGTATTATTTAAACACCCTTATTACCACAGAATTCAAAATGTTCAAATTATAGTAAAGCCCCATCTCTTGTTTAAAACTATATAAACTCAAATTTAGCTAAAAAATATATATTTTAACATCAGTATCTCAAAGACAGATATCTATCAAACTACAGATGAAGTCACTAATCTGGCACTAGTTCCAGTTGCCTGATGTTTACATACCGTGAGGCTTGTAGTTGTCTCCTTTGTTAGTGATCTGCTAATAGCCTCTTGGAGATCAGAGTCATCAGACAGGTATTCCTCTGCTTCAATCAGGTTAACTTAACATAATTACTGGAGGAGAGCAATGCACATTGTAAGCATTTCCAAATTTAAGTCCGCTGAAAAAATCTACACATTTTAGTTTGGTTTTTTTTTTAATCTTACTTCTGAAGTGAAGATCTAAAAACTCATTTTAAATAAAAGTAGCTTCTTTGTATTGTATGCATATTCTTTACTGTCCAATACATTAACAACCACAAACATACTTTAAAAAGTTACAAACCTGTAGTATGCACAGATGAAACACTAATCTCTGGAAAGGCAACAGCTGCACAAGGTTCAATGCTTTTAGAAGAAACAGATTTTACTTGTTCATTTTCATTGCTTTGAGTCTGCATAGCAACAGATTCAGTTTGGTTTTCCTGTTAATGTAAGCAAAGAAAAAACAAACTCAAGTTATAAAAAAGGGTACAGAAAACCAAAACTACTTTCATTTTAGAAGTGCATGCCAAAGCATTTTCTTGTTTGGTCTAAAATTTTACATTTAAACATTTACATCTGCAAGATAAATAAAAAAAAGTTAGAACAACATATCTGTATATCTTATTCCACATAAAAATATATCAATGTTAGACAAAATATATGCACAGTTCAACCTCCTTTATCTGCACCCCATTCAAATTCCAGATAACAACAGTTCCTCTATGTCAGTGGTGCACAACTCGTTGCTGGAGGGCCGGTGTCCCTGCAGGTTTTTATTCCAACTGCACCCTAAAGTACTTTATTGGAACTTATTAGAAGCTTAATTGGTCAAATTAACTAATTTAGGGTATGATTAGAACAAAAACCAGGAGGGACACCGGCCCTCCATGACCTGAGTTGTGCACCACTGATCTATGTAGTTAAATCAGAACACCTCTACGAGAACAATTGCAACCATGCTTACATTTACACATATGTTTGAAGTTTCACAACACGCCTTATTTTTCTGTTTTTCATGCAGGGTTTCACTCTCAGAACTTGAAGGCTATGAAGGAATGAGAACTGTTAAATAACATTCTTAATATTATTCGGAGACATCTTTACATTAAAAATCACAGAAAAAAAATGTCAATAATGCAATATAAAATATTTCATTTTCATAGAACTCTTAAGGCAAAACATTCTGTAACTGCTGGCTTGAAACTTGCATCTAAAGGTAACACAATCTTGCTTTGGATTGGATTACTTACAATCTTACAATTTTTTTTTTTACACCAACTTACTGATTTTTGACTGAGATGTCAGACGTACTCTGTCAGGTTTTATATACAGTGCCTATAGAAAGTCTACACCCCCTTTCAAAATGTTCACCTTTTGTTGCCTTATAGCCTGGAATTAAAATGCATTAAAATAGTTTTTTTTTCATTTATCTACACATCCTACCCCACAACTTCCAAGTGAAAAAAATATTATAGAAATTTGTAGAAAATGTATTAAAATAAAACTGAAATAGCTTGGTTGGATAAGTGTCCACCCCCTTGTAATAGCAATCCTAAATTAGCTCAGGTGTAACCAATCGCCTTCAAAATCACACACCAAGTTAAGTGGCCTCCACCTGTGTTAAATTGTAGTGATTCGCATGATTTCAGGATAAATTAAGCAGTTCCTGTAGGTTCCCTCTGCTGGGTAGTGCATTTCAAAGCAAAGACTCAACCATGAGCACCAAAGGCGCTTTCAAAACAACTCTGGGACAAAGTTGTTGAAAGGCACAGATCAGGGATGGGTATAAAAAATATCAAAGGCCTTGAATATCCCTTGGAGCACGGTTAAGACGATTATTCAGAAGTGGAAGGTGTATGGCACCACCAAGACCCTGCCTAGATCAGGCCGTCCCTCCAAACTGGATGACCGAGCAAGAAGGAGACTGATCAGAGAGGCTACCAAGAGGCCAATGGCAACTTTGCAAGAGCTACAGGCCTTTATGGCCAAGACTGGTCAAAGTGTGCATGTGACAACAATATCCCAAGCACTCCACAAATCTGGCCTATATGGTAGGGTGGCAAAGAAGGAAGCCATTACTCAAGAAAGCCCACCTTGAATCCCATTTGAAGTATGCAAAAAACACTCAGGAGATTCTGTAGCCATGTGGCAAAAAGTTTTGTGGTCTGACAAAACTAAAATTGAACTTTTTGGCCTAAATGTAAAAGCGTTATGTTTGGCGCCAAACCCAACACAGCGCATCACCCAAAGAACACCATCCCTTCTGTGAAGCATGGTGGTGGCAGCATCATGTTATGGGGATGTTTCTCGCCGGCAGGGACTGGGGCACTTTTTCAGGATAGAAGGGAAAATGAATGGAGCAAAGTACAGAGAAGTCCTTGAGGAAAACCTGCTGCCCTCTGCAAGAAAGCTGAAACTGGGATGGAAGTTCACCTTTCAGCATGACAACGACCCAAAGCACACAGCCAAAGCTACACTGGAGTGGCTAAGGAACAAAAAGGTAATTGTCCTTGAGTGGCCCAGTCAGAGCCCCGACCTAAATCCAATCGAAAATTTGTGGCATGACTTGAAGATTGCTGTCCATCAACGCTCCCCAAGGAACTTGACAGAGCTTGAACAGTTTTGTATAGAAGAATGGTCAAATATTGCCAAATCTAGGTGTGCAAAGTTGGTAGAGACCTATCCCAACAGACTCACAGCTTTAATTGCTGCCAAAGGTGCTTCCACCAAGTATTAACTCAGGGGTGTGGAGACTTATCCAGTTATGATCTTTCAGTTTTGTATTTTTAATATATAATTTTTTTCTCAATAAAAACTTTTTGGAGTATGGTGTGTAGATAAGTGGAAAAAAATCCTCATTAAAATGCATGAAACTCTGAGGCACTGACACAACAAAATGTGAAAAAAGTTCAAGGGGGTGTAGACTTTCTATAGGCACGGTATATGGACCGCTGGTGAAATATTCTCTTTAGCATGAATCCATTCAATATTTGTTGATGGGTTAAAGATGGAGCAACCAGTTTGCTATGGCACCCCATTAAAATCTCAAGCCTAAGGGAAAAAAAAAAACAATTCACAGTACCTACATAAAGGTTATTGTTCCTTCTAAGCAAATTTTAAAAAAGTAAACATATTTTTAAAAACATATCAAGTATGCCACCAACTGAAAAAGATAAAGAATAATAAACCACCAACTATAATAATATGTAGAATGTGCATTCATTTCAAAATAACATGACCAGAAACAAGGCCTACTGAGACGTGGTAATAAGTCAGAATTTAAAAACAACTTACCCGCAAGTATCAATTTTTGGTTTAAAAGCTTTACGGACTTCATTCAACACTGTAGCTGCATCCCAAACAACCTGGAATTCTACTTCCGATTTCACGTGGCCAGAACCAAACAGCCACGCTTTTATCCCATGTCTTGGAACTTTCGAGAACTCGTTATCTGGAAGAAGGACCACTTCCTTCAAAAACGCCTGCTGCTCCTTAGATTGTTTTCGAGATCCATGCAGTTTACTGAGTGGATTTAAAATTATCATTAAGGCCTGGACCAAATCAAAACTTTGATCCACCGCTAATCGCAAATTACAAACAAGCTACCGATGGCGTCTTTTTTTGCTTGTTAGAAGGTTATTCCTTCTACCCTAGAGGAACCCACCATTGATATTGGGTTTGTAATTTGCAATATTGGTTTTGTAATTTGCAAATATAGTAAAAAACGTAATTCCCTAAAACTGAACATCTATTTTTTAAAAGCCTTTATAAATACCCGTTTCTTACATTCTATAGGCAATACCTTTTTATCATTAATTATTGCAGTCAATACTTATAAAATCCTCTGGAATCCGTGAGAATTTCTGCCTCAAGTTATAAACTGATGTTGGTAAAACAGGCCCTCTGTTGAAAATGCTGTGGACTTCCTCTACTGCGGTTTGAAACTGTCGACTGGTGCACGGTCTCACTGGCAACTGTGATCCTTGTATTTCGACGGTTTGAAACACGAACAGTCTGACTGGGAGGCTGATGTCTGCAAGCATTTGCAATTGTTTCGATAAAATCATCATTTTCAATTAAACTTTTTATTACTTGCCTTGCCCTATTGTCTTCCATTTGTGAAGATTTGTAGAAAAAAAAAAAGAAATAGTGTAGGGTTCTGTCACTATGCAGTGTAGGGTTCTGACACTATGCAGCGGTTCACGAATACACTTATGCATTAGATTAGAGCGGTTCTGAAGGAGGTAAAGTCGAAAGCCCTTAGTAGTCCAACGGACAACCTAATTTAAAATAATACACGGTATATATTAATTATTCATTATTTGTTGATTTAAAAAAAATATACAATTTGAATAATGTTTTGGTTAAAATGAATGTTAGACTACATGTATTAGAAATGTAAGTATCAGCACCTATATACCAACAATCATCAATCCATATATAGCGAACATTGGTATATATATATATATATATATATATATATCTACATGTTTTCCAACATGTAGAATATATTTGACTTTATTAATGATTCACTGGAATCAACCAAAATTACACATTTCTCAAATTATAAATTTATTTCCAAAAAAAATGAAGTGTCATAATTATTGGCACCCTTGTTTTCAGTACTTTGTGCACCCTCCCCTTGCAAGGATAACGGCACTGAGTCTTTTTCTATAATGTTTAATGAGATTGGAGAACACATTGGGAGGGATCTTAGACCATTCCTCCATACAGAATCTTTCCAGATCCTTGATATCCTTCGGTCTGCGCTTATGGACTGCCCTCTTCAATTGAAACCACAGGTTTTCAATGGGATTCAAGTCCGAGACTGAGATGGCCATTGCAAAATGTTGATTTTGTGGTCAATTAACCATTTCTTTGTGTATTTTGATGTGTGCTTGGGGTCATTGTCTTGCTGGAAGATCCACTTGCGACCAAGTTTCAGCCTCCTGGCAGAGGCAACCAGGTTTTTGGCTAAAATGTCCTGGTACTGGGTAGAGTTCATGATGCCATTGACCTTAACAAGGGCCCCAGGACCAGTGGAAGCAAAGCAGCCCCATAACATCAAAGATTCACCACAATATTTTACTGTAGGTATGAGGTTCTTTTCTGCACATGCATCCTTCTTTCGACGCCAAACCCACTGGGTGCGTGGCCAAAGAGCTCTATTTTCGTCTCATCTGAGCATAGCACCCGGTTCCAATCGAAGTGGCATGGAGGTGGCGTCTAATTGTAGATTTGGAGACTTGGTGACCCCAAGATGCAACCAAGTTCTGTAATTCTCCAACTGTGGCCCTTGGATTTCCCTTTGCCTCCCGAACCACCTGCCTCACTGTGTGTGGGGGCAAGATACACTTGCGTCCTCTACCAGGCAAGTTTACCACTGTTCCAGTGGTTTAAAACTTCTTAATTATTGTCCTAATAGTGGTAACTGGTATATTTAGTTTTTTAGCTATTGTTTTGTGATTTATGAAGGTCAACAACCATTTGTCTATTTTCATTTGTGAGTTCTTTGCCTTTCCCCATGGTGATGGATGACAAATGGATTTCATATGCATGTTACCTCATTTTTATACCCCAGTGAAACAGGAAGCCATGGAAGGCCACAATACAGTTTCTTAAGACTGAGATGAACTTAAAAAGTAGAATGTTAATGCAGATTTAATTTTGTTTGATTTTATTTATAAGAATCTTTAGGGTGCCAATAATTCTGACACCTATCTTTTGAGAGAAAAAAATTATTACTTGTTAATAAAAACTTTTCTATGAGCAATTTTTGATCATCTTTATCAAGGTTGCCAATAATTTTGGAGGTGACTGTATATCAAATAGCAATCCATATATCAAACATTGATGTATATATCAAATATCAATCCATATACTGTATATCAAACAATGATGTATATATATATCAAATATCAATCCATATATCAAAAATTGATGTATATATATCAAATATCAATCCATATATATTGAACATTGATGTACATATATCAAATATCAATCTATATTGAACATTGATGTATATATATCATATATATCGAACATTGATGTACATATATCAAATAGCAATCCATATATCAAACATTGATGTATATATCAAATATCAATCCATATATATCGAACATTGATGCATATATCTCAAATATCAATCCATATATCAAACATTGATGTATATATATCAAATATCAATCCATATATATCGAACATTGATGTATATATATCAAATATCAATCCATATATATTGAACATTGATGTATATATATCAAATATCAATCCATATATATCGAACATTGATGTACATATATCAAATATCAATCTATATTGAACATTGATGTAAATATATCAAATATCAATCCATATATATCAAACATTGATGTATATATCTCAAATATCAATCCATATATCGAACATTGATGTATATATATATCAAATATCAATCCATATATATCAAACATTGATGTGTATATATATATATATATATATATATATATATATATATATATATATATATATAATATCAAAGTTGATATATTGCCTGTTTGGCACCCCCATAACAAGGAGATACAAATGGTATGGTTGAATGTGTACATATTGAATGTTATCTGGAATAGAATTATACCTTTTTTTTTTTTTTGGACACTCCTCTTCCGAATCTGAAGGACATATTTTTTTTTTTTTCACCAATCTCTCTCTCTGGAAGGGAATCATTATTTTCTTTTTTTTTTTTAAATTTTATTTTGAAGTATTAGAAGGTGCCTGGTCAGTTTGTCTTTGTTAGCTTTAAAAAAAAATGATAAAATGATTACTGTATATTCAAATAAATAGTGAAACTTTAAATATAAGATTAATAATATTGAAGATGTTCCAGTTTTGGTTCTGTACAATCATTTTTTAACTCTTTACAATCAGCCAAATTCGTTTTGAAGCATGCATACTACCTGTACGATTACCTCTATGGTTTCTGCAATCGCTTAGGTAGACACTCGTCATGTGACAGAGGTCATCTGCATAGGTTTCATTATGAATGGCTTACTCCATAAAGCAGGGGTAGGCAGTTCCTGTCTAGGGTGCTATGCTTCATTCCAACTTAGCTCTTAATTATCTAATTGTCTTTAATGGACCATTTTAACCATTATATTCTAGGACCAATTGTGAGCACCTTCGCATGCAGGGCTATTTACAGCATCAGTTTGAACTAATACCTTTGTACATAAGTAACTAATACCTGTAAGTAAGCTACAGTATATTCATGTACTTATTATTTTTTTACTTATTTCCGCTGGATAACTCTCATCTTCATACTTCACATCAACTATGCTTCCTATTTCGAAAGATGTGTTTAATACATCGGTCCTATGGACAATATCCAATGCTGGTGGAATTTCTCTCCATTCAATAAGGATCCACATATCTTACTGTAAGAAATAAAATAACCTTTTCGGTAGACATATTTTTTTTTAAAGTATATATAACTGAAATTTAAATTTGAATAATGTTCCCACTTACCAGAGAAATAAAGTCGTTATCGAACTGTCCCGAAAACTCCTCTGGAGTTCAAGTTGTCCACGAGAGCTGGCATGGGCACGACAGCAGACAAGGAAAATACCAACGGAACAGAGTATTTTTAAAACTCATCGGGAGAAACAAAGACAATTAAGCCTCAAGGTACGTTTTCATTTCTGTAAAATGATTTGTTATTTTTGTTCTCCCTGAAATTATGTAAAAATATAATACCTATTAATTATTTTGATCACTGTTTAAATATTTTGTTATGGTCATTATCATTGTGTCCTTCATTGTTGTTGCTATAAAAAGTAAAGTAAAAGTGAATATATTAACATTTTATTTTCATTTGTTTTCTTAATAGAAGAATGGAATACAAAAAATACATAAACAATGAAAACCAGTTGCCAAAAATTCCTGCAGTCACAAAGAGGAGATGGAAAACAAAAAATAAAGGTAGGCACCGCTCTTCACAGCCTGGAATACATTTTAAAGAATTATATATTTTGACTCCTAGCCAAATAAATAAGCTCATCTCAACTACTGTATTTCTAGCATAACCTGTATAGTTTGTCATATCAGTGACAAAAAAGTGTCTCCCCTATTATATTTAATTTGTTTCCTTTTAGAGTCAACAAAGAGAAAATGCTACAAGAACTGGCTTATAAAGTCATCAGCTGAAGTTCAATCATCAGAAACAGTGAGTAGGTATAATGATGTAATTTGTATTTTTATTACTGGTATGTCTATAATTATAGAAGGTAGTTTATTCATGTTACTGGGTAACTAACATTCTAGATTTCTTTATTTCTTATTTATAGGTTCTTCCATTACCGCAAAGCTGTCTTGTGGAGGACTTAATGGACTATTTTCAGGTTAGTACTGTTTTTCTTTTATAACTTTATTTCACTGTGGTTTTTAATTATTTTATTGCATCACATTAACGTTTTGTAAAACAAGTTCTACAGGAGAGTGACAGCTCTGTTGAAATGACACTTGAAGGAGACAACATCGATCTTTCAGAGGGAATTTCAAGTGAACAACCTGAGAACTGTACATCCCACACAATGGTACAAAATAAAAAAAAATATTAAATTATAGTTACAAACAATTACTTTTACAGCTTTGGTTATTCATATACTTATTATGACGTAATGATTTTGTATTATATATTCTTTCATTTTTATTATACAGTGCCTATAGTAAGTCTACACCCCCTTGCAAAATGTTCACCTTTTGTTGCCTTATAGCCTGGAATTAAAATGCATTAAAATAGTTTTTTTTTCATTTATCTACACATCCTACCCCACAACTTCCAAGTGAAAAAAATATTCTATAAATTTGTAGAAAATGTATTAAAAATAAAAACTGAAATAGCTTGGTTGGATAAGCCCCCCTTGTAATAGCAATCCTAAATTAGCTCAGGTGTAACCAATCCCCTTCAAAATCACACACCAAGTTAAGTGGCCTCCACCTGTGTTACATTGTAGTGATTCACATGATTTCAGGATAAATTAAGCAGTTCCTGTAGGTTCCCTCTGCTGGGTAGTGCATTTCAAAGCAAAGACTCAACCATGAGCACCAAGGCGCTTTCAAAACAACTCTGGGACAAAGTTGTTGAAAGGCACAGATCGGGGGATGGGTATAAAAATATCAAAGGCCTTGAATATCCCTTGGAGCACGGTTAAGGCGATTATTAAGAAGTGGAAGGTGTATGGCACCACCAAGACCCTGCCTAGATCAGGCTGTCCCTCCAAACTGGCTGACCGAGCAAGAAGGAGACTAATCAGAGAGGCTACCAAGAGGCCAATGGCAACTTTGCAAGAGCTACAGGCTTTTATGGCCAAGACTGGTCAAAGTGTGCATGTGACAACAATATCCCAAGCACTCCACAAATCTGTCCTGTATGGTAGGGTGGCAAGAAGGAAGCCATTACTCAAGAAAGCCCACCTTGAATCCCATTTGAAGTATGCAAAAAAACTCAGGAGATTCTGTAGCCATGGCAAAAAAAAGTTTTGTGGTCTGACGAAACTAAATGGAACTTTTGGCCAAAATGCAAAGCGTTATGTTTGGCGCAAACCCAACACAGCGCATCACCCAAATAACACAGGATCATGTTATGGGGATGTTTCTCATCGGCAGGGACTTTTCAGGATAGAAGGGAAAATGAATGGAGCAAAGTACAGAGAAGTCCTTGAGGAAAACCTGCTGCCCTCTGCAAGAAAGCTGAAACTGGGATGGAAGTTCACCTTTCAGCATGACAACGACCCAAAGCACACAGCCAAAGCTACACTGGAGTGGCTAAGGAACAAAAAGGTAAATGTCCTTGAGTGGCCCAGTCAGAGCCCCGACCTAAATCAATCGAAAATTTGTGGTATGACTTGAAGATTGCTGTCCATCAACGCTCCCCAAGGAACTTGACAAAGCTTGAACAGTTTTGTATAGAAGAATGGTCAAATATTGCCAAATCTAGGTGTGCAAAGTTGGTAGAGACCTATCCCAACAGACTCACAGCTTTAATTGCTGCCAAAGGTGCTTCCACCAAGTATTAACTCAGGGGGGTGGAGACTTATCAATTATGATCTTTCAGTTTTTTATTTTTAATATATAATCTTTTTTTCTCAATAAAACTTTTTCCCCTTAACAGTGTGGAGTATGGTGTGTAGATAAGTGGAAAAAAATCCTCATTTAAATGCATGAAACTCTGAGGCACTGACACAACAAAATGTGAAAAAAGTTCAAGGGGTTGTAGACTTTCTATAGGCACTATATATATATATATATATATATATATATATATATATATATATATACACTGTATATACATTAATTAAAAAAATACTTTTAGCAGTTTACACACATTAATAATACATTTTTGGCAGGAGAAAAGTCTGTTTTGTATCTTGTACTATGTATAAAAACAGCGCCCACCCCCCATTCAATCCCACAATGCACTATGTGTAAAACTGTAGATGTTTAGTGTTGGCTAATATTTCCTTCATTGGCCGAAGATAAGCTACGCCAAAAATAGAAATGTTAGGTTTTTTATGGCGTTTGTACATATTTTAGTTTTAATCAGAACTGTGCAAAACTGAAATGGAGTTTTAAAGTTTTTCATTTGGACTTATTTGAATGACTGCTACAGTAGCCTGTTTATGTTCTGCAGCTGTGTGTAGTCTTGATTAATAACAAAAAATGACTCGGATAGATTTCTTCCATTTATTATAGAATACAGTTGATGGGAGTCTGTATTAAGTCAGTGTACTTTTTTGTGTAATTTTGTATTTCTGATCTGGATGTACCCTTTGTAGCTACAAGTGAAATGAGTGTCTATTCTTGTTTGTGTTTGCATAGTTTCATACAAACCAGCATTTTTAACTTAATGGGTTAATGGGGTTATTTCACAGACCTCGATTA
The DNA here is from genome assembly GCA_036884735.1 of Huso huso. NCBI lineage: Eukaryota > Metazoa > Chordata > Actinopteri > Acipenseriformes > Acipenseridae > Huso > Huso huso. The sequence goes on from JAHFZB010000713.1 coordinate 22,767, forward strand.
GCACTATTCTCACACTAGTCTAAATTAACATTATGTACTGTGCTGCTCTGGGTTTGTGAAACCTGCCTAATGACATTTTACACAGAGAATTGTGAGGGTCTGGAACCAACTCCCCAGTAATGTAACAACCAAACGAGCAAGATGGGCTGAATGGCCTCCTCTCGTTTGTAAACTTTCTTATGTTCTTATGTTCTTATTTAGTGCAATGAGTAACTTTTGTTATTTTTTCCACCTTCAAAGACAATATAAGTTTAAAGATGTTTTGCCCATTCTGTGGGCAAAAACAGGATGAGAGACCAGCATTTTGCATTAGATGTGGTAAAAAAACTAGATTTTTTACCAAACACTGACGAAGAAGGATTGTTAATTCCAAGGGAAGGTAAGTGAGTTTATCATTAAATCATAAACATATTAAGTATTAAAACAGAAAGGCAATCGTCGTAATCTATTTTTGTAATTCTTATGGCAGGCACGCTTAAAAGCCAAAATGTGAAACGCTGAAGGAATTTTTAAAATTTCGTGAGTTTAAAGTTGAGTAAAGAAACCAGTTTTCCAAAAGAAAACTTCCACAAAAGCAAACTTCTGTGACGGTACCATGTTTTGATTTTACTTATTCCTTACATATTACTATGGTTGTTGTTTACATATATATTTTGTCATAAGTGTTATTTATTTATAGTAACCAGTCATGCACAAATAGTTAGTGACAAAAAACACATTCCAATATTAGTGGTTAAAACAATATTAAACTGGTATTTAAAAAGTTAAAACAAATAAATAAAAGTGAGTTTTGTGAGCTATTAATTCAACCACTTTTTGTTAATTCCGGTAATCTTTTTTCTGTTTTAATTTTTTAGATCACTATAAAATAATGTCTCCTGATCTTCAGAGAGGACAGTTAAAATTGTATGGGGATCTGGTTTGCCATTAGTACTGACCAACGTTGAGGCGACATGTGATGAAATACTGAGCGCTGCAGTTGCTAATCACAGGCGTTGATCAGAATTTTCGGGATGGGGATTACTACTTACTTTACCCAGACATGACAAAAGATCATTTTATACCAGGAACCCAGGAGCTTTTAATCTTAAATCCTACAAAGAGGCATGTGGGAAAACATACAGAAGAATTGTATTATGTCTATGTCTCCAGACAGAATTCCAAAAAAATGGTAAGTGGATAATGTATTGAAATTAGAATTATAATAAAGTGTGACTGTGACTCAGATTACTGATGCGCTAGGGAGGCAAAAGGCTGATCCCTGGAGCCAGCATTACACTTCAGCCATCAACACCAGACAGAAGGACATCTACATCATCATATGGAAGGAAGCGCCAAATGGATGGAGACACATATGGATCACATTAGTTTACTGTAAAGCTCGTCTTAGTTGGTGCTTATCTTGGTGAGAGCGAGTTCAAATCAGCATGAAGTTTTAACATCTGCTCTCATGTAATGGAAATCATAAATAATCTTTTCATATTTCCACAGAAAATCCTACTGTTGAAATATCTGATAGAGATTCTGAGGTTATATTGATGCACACAGAGAATGATGATCTGGATGAAACACTGGTAATGTAGCCAGTAGTAATACTACACAAAAATCATTTAATACTCAGTTGTTTTCACATATTAACTAAAGTGATTTTTATTTTAACACAAAGGTTTGTAGTCTAGTCTTTAGGGTAGCAATATGTCATTTTAAAGAAAACTCCAGTTACTATTTTTTTGTTTTGTTTTGAAAGCCATGGAAGAAAGGTGCTTCAAATCAAGCTGAGGCTGACCGAAGTGCACCACAGTCGTCATCACATACCGAGGCCCCAGGGAAGCAATAGTAATATCTGCTATAGGTATGCTTTACATTCACTTTTTACATAGTGTAAATTGTAGCAGAAACTAACATCTGTTTTTCCAAATCCTAAAATATTCCTAAAATCAGTATAGCTAATATAGTTAAAGGATTGTGCAACTTTGAATTTGTTTTTATTGTTATTATTACAGTTTAAAAAATGTAGGTTGTTTCATTCCCCACCTTGTGGCAATAGCCACACACAGTGTTGCAGGAAATGCATCACCTGCTATTCATAATTCTGAATAGCAGAGCCTGGCCAGGCAATGTCTTTTCTTTTTTATTATTAGCTCTTTATTTTCGTTCGCCTTATAGTGTTATTCCTGTCTCTTATTTTTAGAGCTTTTCAGGACATCTATATGTTTCCATTGAATTGGTTTGTTTTACCTGTGTTTTTTCATTACCCTTTTACTGGGGGTTTTACGGTAATGATTGGTGCTTGCTCCTTTTTTCCCTCCACTAGTCACCTGATGGGGGAAGGCCTTGAGTTCCTGTTTCCTGTTTTAGGGGTGGGGAGTAGAAGGAAGGAGAAGAAGGGTGTGGTCGTTGCTCACCTTTGTTTTGTTAGGATCCTTGGTTGTATTACTATACTTTTTTGTTTTTTCATTATTTTGCAAAATATAGTTTTTGTTTTTCTCTTTGCAACTATCCTAACAGCGCAGGCTGCATTTTCTTTACCACCAGGTTTTTTCCTGCATTCCTTTTTTGTTTGGGGTTCTGTTTGTTTTTGCCAGTTTTGTTGTTTAAAGGATTTACATCAACTGCATTGCAGATTCACAGAACCAGCACCGGATCAAGAGCAGCCAGGGTGAGATCTTCTTCAATTATTTCTCTACTGGATTACACTTTTTTTTTTTTTTTTTCTGAATGGCCATTCATGTGCTTTATTTTTGGGATGTTTGCATAGGATTTTTCTGGGACATTGTTTGTTTTTTGGTGATTTTTACATTGCCTTTATTGTTTTTTTGTTCGGGACTGTTATTGGGATTTCTTTATTTTTTACTACTAGTGACATTCATTGCCTTCCAGTAGTTTTCTATAGGATGTTGAATAGACAATTTGTGTCCATTTTCCTTTGTAGTAATAAATGTATTTTTGATAGCCTCTGTGTGGCCCCCCTTTCATAATTATTTTCGCTATAGCAATTGACTGCTGTTGTTAGTCAACTTTGTTATAACCTTGCCTTTTCTTGAATTTATTATGTGTGTTTATTTCAAGATTTTCATTTGGATTAATCATAATACAGCCCAAATGTTGGTTTTTAATACATTCCTAATTTTTGGAAAAATAATTGTACTTTCTTATATTTTTTTAGTTGTTAGTTATACTTGACATTGAAGTTCTGACCAATTAGTCCTTAACAAAGGTGGGAAAACATTTGGAATTATAAAACTTGAATAGTTAAACAATTAACCTCTTGGTTAGCTTTATTACCAAGATACCATTGCAGAATTTGTTTTCAGATTTGTATTATTTGTCCCCTTTCAGGAACTACACTGAGGTATTTGCACCGATCCCTCTCAGTGATGACAGCAGTGTTGAAGACACAGAAGAAACTGTGATAGGTGATAGGTAAGTAGGTTTTTTCTTTGGTTGGCCTATTACTTTCATGATTTACAACAGTAATATATACTTAAAAAAATTGTTAACACTACCTGCCAACCATTTCTTTAATATTAATTATTTTAATTGGATATACAAAATATTAGGCTATGCAATATTTGGAAATTACTTATTTTGTTTTTTGATTCTTAGAGCTCAAGAAAGCCATATTACAATAAGTAACATCATAGAAGATTTATTTCTTCAAGTCAATAATGCAGCCTGCAGTTGCTTTATAATTAATAGAGCTGATGTCTGGGGTGGAGCAATGCGGGGTTTCCGTAGAAGTAACTATGAACCCCAGAATTCCATGATGGTGAAATTTACGGATGACATTGGAGTCACTGAAGAAGGAATTGATACAGGAGGACCAAAAACAGGAGTTCCTTGGTCTTCTAATGGATCACTTGCATAAACGTCCCATATTTGAAGGACCAGAAACACAAAGATTTCTTAAATATGATACAACTGTTAATGTTTTTCCTTCTTTAAAAAAATAAAAAAAATGTTTTGGTTTAACATCTACAAAATTACTGTAAAAGGTTTCTTTTTTAAAAGGTTTATATTTTTTAGCTTTACACTTGACTTCAAGATTGAAGTACAATGGTAAAACTGCAAATTAAAAAAAAATAAAAATGATAAAAATGAATATAACAGTAGTGACTGTATAGACAATGTGCAATTGGTAAAAATAGACCGATTGTTGAAATTGCTGCCCTATTCATGAAATCTCTGATATATATATATATATATATATATATATATTTTATATCATATTACACTACATATATTTTGTCAATTTACCAACATAGTTTGGTTGACACAAATGCTACAGTTTGGTGTAATGCTTTCAACTATTATTTATTTTCTTAAGGTGAGAAGAATAACGAATACTTCATTGCTGGAAGAATAATTGCTGTATCACTGGTACATGGAGGAGGGCCTCACCAAGTCTTTTGTCTGCAAATTTCCTTACACACATGTTGGGCATTGATGATCTCCACGCTACCCTAGAAGACATAGATGACCATGAGATCAAGGGCATTCTTTTTTAATGCAAGTTAAAACTTGTACAACAAATTATTAAAACTCACGTAAACTGATTGAAAACAAACCAAGTCAAAGCATTTATGACATGTTTTCTATTTGTCCTGACATTTGACTGTATATAATAGTAATAGTAGATGCCATTTACATTTTATTTTACATGTTATTTCAGGTACACAATTCCAAATCTCTTGATGAACTCCTTACAATACTTGAAAAACAAACACTTGTTTTTCATCTGGCTGGCTGCAAGACAGTCATTAAAGAATTGGACAACAAGGAGAAACTAGTTGAAGACTTTCTTAAGTGGTATATAATTAAAAGAAAAGCATTTGGCATCGAGCAGTAAGTATTCTAAGATTTTATTGCCACAGGCCCAGGGCTGAAGGGACCCGCAGGGGAAGAATACAGGCTGTTTTCACCACCACCGCCAGCAGAGGGGGAACAGCGGAGCTGTCTCTCCCTCCACCGCCAGCAGAGGGGAACAGCGGAGATGTCTCTCCCTCCACCGCCAGCAGAGGGGGGAACAGCCGGAGCTGACTCTCCCTCCACCGCCAGCAGAGGGGAACAGCGGGCTGTCTCTCCCTCCACCGCCAGCAGAGGGGGGAACAGGCGGAGCTGTCTCTCCCGCCTCCGCCAGCAGAGGGAGGCGAGCGTTGTTCCGCCTCCGCCACCAGAGGGAGGCGAGCCCGTTGTTCCCGCCCGCCAGTAGAGGGGAGACGAGCCGTTGTTCCCGCCGCCGCCAGTAGAGGGAGCGAGCGTTGTTCCGTCTCCGCCACCAGAGGGAGTCGGGCCGCCGTTCCGTCTCCGCCACCAGAGGAGTCGGGCCGCCCGTTCCGCCTCCGCCACCAGAGGGAGTGGACGCCGTTTCCGCCTCCGCCACCAGATGGAGTTGGGCGCGGTTCCGCCTCCGCTACCAGAGGAGTCGGGCGCCGTTCCGCGCCTCCGCCACCAGAAGTCGGGCCGCCGTTCCCGCCTCCGCCACCAGGGAGTCGGGCGCCCGTTCCCGCCTCCGCCACCAGGGGAGTCGGGCCGCCGTTCCGCCTCCGCCACCAGAGGGAGTCGGGACGCCCGTTCCGCCTCCGCCACCAGAGGGAGGCGGGCCCGTTCCTGTTTCCACCACTAGAGGTGCCACCATCGCTGCTCCTGCTGGAGGGTCCAGGTTCCCTACCAGCGTTCATGGGCTTTGACGGTCCGGGGCCCCCGCTATTGAAGGAAGCTTGGGGGATCCGGCATCAACCCCGCCCACCACCGCCCGCTGAAATAGCCCACCCAAGGGACATAAGGGGACTCTTGGGGGGGGGGCTTGGATTCAAAGGGGGGGGAGTTTGGCCAGTGCGGCCTCCGTGCTTTTATGCGGGGGGTGTGTGGCAGAGCAGGGCTCTGCCCTTAGAATTACTGGCAGGGATGGAGTTAAATTCTCCTCCCTGCCCAGGTTGATTGCTTCAGGTGGGAGCAATCCACCAATTTAATTATTCAATTATTATTCAGCCACCTGGCATAAAGGAGGCCTCAGCCTCCCAGTTGAGAGAGTTCCAGAAGGAGAGGAAGTAACTGTTTATCTGTGTGTGCTATTTCGTAAGTTTTGAATCCAGTGAAGGCGTTGCCCAGCCTGGAAGACTTATTTTTGTAAGTTTTGTTTTGGTGTTAATTGTCTGTGTTTGGAAATGTTTTTTTGTTTGGCCCTTGTGCCTGTTTATTTTGTATTTTTGTATATTAAAAACTTTATTTTTGAACTTTCAAACTGTCTCTGAGCCTCAAACCTCTGTCATTCTTGTCACAGGGTCACCATATCCCATTGCTAACACTTGTGGCTATATTATTTACCTACCAATTACTACAGATTACTATACTTTTCAGAAGAACTTGGACTTTGGAATATTAAATTCCCCAGGGTTTGGCAGAGTCGAGAATTATTATTAAAGGGTCATTCCATGCCAACTCAACCAGAAAAGGAACATGTCGTTGCCTGTCTGTCTCAGATTTTCCTAGAAAAAATTAACCTGTGGGTTTTCTGACAAGTTGAGTTCAGAAATGATAGCCAATCCTTTTTTTTTTTTTTTTTTTTTTTTTTTTTTTAATTTCCCCTTCACCCTGGGACCTTATAAAGGTCAACCTAAAGTGAGAAAGGGCTTTTGAGAAAAAAAAAATCCTAGGAGCACCCTACTTACTTCTGTTAAATTGCCAGACGAGGGGTAACTGACAAGTTTTTGTAGAGGATGTGAGTCCTAAAATGTAAGTATTGCTGTAAGACCCTTAGGTCCAGTCTTCCAAATTCTGTGAACATCGTTTGGTTTCAAGTCCCACCACTGGTCATTAAACCCCCTTGAAATTTGAATTTTTGCTATTTGTATCAAGTTTAGGCCATAATAACTTGCGTGGGGGAACTCCAAAAAATCACCCAAAGATATTTTTGGATAGATGTTAATGAGATCTACAAGCATCAAGCAAAATATTTTAGTAACTGCACCTCCCCAGTTTACTAAAACAATATAACAAACTGAAAAAAGTAGAAGGGATTTGATCAATATGGAGCAGTATGAGTTTCAGAAGTATTAATTCAAAAACAGTACAAATGGAAGCAGCTAAAATCTTTTTTTTTGTTTTTTGTCCTGTTAACTTTCGTATCTTAGTGGGTTTTAATGTAACTGCTTTTGTATTAGTATGTGTATACTGTTGTTTAATCAGTTATTTAAATGGTCTGATTGTAGCATTTGTATGTGTGACACGCTTTACAAATGTGTTGTAATTTTGTTCTTTTTTTTCTGCTATGTACTCTACAGTGCTGCGATACTTTTGTATAAAAAAACGCTATTAAATGCAATAAATAAAGAAATACTCATTGCG
>JAHFZB010000714.1:0-30027 GCA_036884735.1 Huso huso
GATGCTCCAGTCAGTCTGCCCGGACTGCACCTGAACCATCTTAAAAACACAGAAGCCTCCAATAAGCTCATTTGTAAAGTTAGTGAGAGACAAACTATATATAATCTAAGGAAGCTGAATGTGAACTCCCTGGCTGCAGACAACGAGAGGGAGAGGCGGGGCAGAGAGAAGGAGGCGGAGGCAGCTGCTAAACAACCGGCTCCTGAACATTCCACTCCATGAGCAGGAACCGTTAGGATTTAAAAATGCCAAGTTCCGGCGCCGTTAGTATGGGCTGCCAGAAATGAGGAGAAAATAAATACAGCTTTTATAAAGTGTGCATTCAGATATCATTTAGAAATCTAGTTACAAGATTTAAGTTAGCTAAATATTTAAATAAAACTTAAATCTCTCTTAACTAGATTTAACATTTAACTAAATAGTTAAATAAATCTTAAATCTCTTAGCTAGATTTAACGATTAATAATATTTAAATAATTTAAATATTTAAATAATTATTTAACTGGCAGCTAAAGTGCATAGCATAAGTGTACCTGTGTGTGTGTGTGTCACTATCTGTGTGTGTGTCTCAGTGTGTGTGTCTGGTGTGTGTCTGTTTGTCAGTAAATGTGTGTGCGTGCGTGTCAGTATCTGTGTGTGTGTGTGTGTGTGTGTGTGTGTGTGTGTGTGTGTTTTAGTACCTGTGTCTGTGTGTCAGAACCTGTGTGTGTGTCACTACCTGTGTGTGTGTGTGCGGGTCAGTACCTGTGTGTGTGTGTTTGTGTCTGTACCTGTGTGTGTGTCAGTACCTGTGTGTGTGTGGGTCACTACCTCTGTGTGTGTGTGGGGGGGGGGTCAGTGCCTGTGTGTGTGTGTGTGTGCGCATGCGTCCGTCAGTACCTGTGTGTGTGTGTGGGGGTCAGTACCTGTGTGTGTGTGGGGGGGTCTGCCTGTGTGTGTGTGTGTGTTTGTGTCTGTACCTGTGTGTGTGTGTGCGTGCAGATAAATGCGTCAATGCCTATTGTTAGGTGTCAGTGCCTGTGTGTGTGTGTGTGTGTTTGTGTCTGTACCTGTGTGTGTGTGTGTCAGTACCTGTGTGTGTGTGTGTGCGTGCGTGCGTCAGTACCTGTGTGTGTGTCAGTACCTGTGTGTGTGTTTGTGTGTGTGTCAGTAACTGTGCGTGTGTTTGTGTCTGTACCTGTGTGTGTGTGTGTGTGTGTGTGTGTGTGTCAGTAACTGTGTGTGTGTGTGTTGTGTACCTGTGTGTGTGTGTGTGTGTCAGTACCTGTGTGTGTGTGTTTGTGTTTGTGTCTGTACCTGTGTGTGTGTCAGTACCTGTGTGTGTGTGTGCGTGCATGCGTCAGTATATATGTGTGTGTGTGTGTGTGTGCGTGTCAGTACCTGTGTGTGCGTGTCAGTGCCTGTGTGTGTGTGTGTTTGTGTCTGTACATGTGTGTGTGTGTTTGTGTGTTTGTGTCTGTACCTGTGTGTGTGTGTGTGTGTGTGTGTGTGTGTGTGTGTCAGTACCTGTGTGTGTGTGTGTGTGCGTGCGCATCGTCGTCAGTACCTGTGTGTCTGGGAGATATATTTTTGTCTCAAGTCCCCTCCAACGCTCCGTTCATAACTGATGTAAAACTAAAACTCCTCGAACTATTCATGACGAGGACATGTTAATAAAAACATAAACCATGGCGATTGTGTTGATAAAAGATATCGCAGGAATAAGTTGAGGCAACAGGCACAACAAACACGTTGTGTTTTAAACCTGTCAAAGAGCCGGCTCTGAAGAACAACAAAACACAAAACAAAGAGGAAGACATCGAGGCCTTGAAGAAAATTCATTTATTACATTCTCTTCATAGAATCCTCTCTAGGTTAACATACAACCAGTCATATACAGAACAATAGATTTTGATAATTACTCTAGTTATTGATTAAAAATTAGTAATATTTGTAAAACTTCCATCCTTTCCACAAGTCTCAAAACACCCCTGAAACCGTGCCGTCTGAAGATATCCCTGTGTCTCTATCAGATGAATCTATAACACAACAGCTCAAATTAAAATGTGCATCGCTGCCAGACCCAAGACTGTCTATCACATGTCTGCAAACCTCAAACCTAGAGGCCGTCCCAAACTACACAGAACATGAAATCTGAAGAGAATCTGTAATCTGCAGAGACATCTTACCTGTTTAGTATTTCAATGATAAAAATGGAAATCAAAGTAAACATACTATCAAACTCTTTACAGGCAGATACTTTCAATGTAACATATCAGGCCTTTTTGTCAGTAAAATCTTTATCGCTGTCAAACAAAACAAGACTTCTCATTGGGTCACGTTTTCAAACCCTCAACTCCAGCCTTTATGAACTCCTACTTCTTAAGGAGACACAGCGTCTGTCGATTTCACAAAACTAGAAGTTCAGCTGAGTTCATTTTCAGGTCACTTTAGCGGTCGTTTGTGATAATTCCGATGGCGATGTCGCTAGGGAAGATGGCGGCTCCCTGGAGGAGTGCGAATTCCCAAATTCACTCCTCCACAGATTCGGACCGTCTCTACTCCAGACCGATTGGTTGTTTGCAATCCCAAAACACCACTTCCGAGACTTCCTTAAAACAAAAGTGCTTTGATTACTTTCCATAAACTGATTTCCTCGTCAATTTCAAAGATCACAGGTTAACCAGGAACTTAATACTCTATCACATTCTGAATATGAATATAGCTGAGTTATTAATTGTACATAATACTTGGAATACCAGATACACATTTAGCATTAAAAAGCAATCCATGTGATATCTTTACCAGTCCTTCATTATTTTTGTGTATCAGCCTCCACAAAGCCGAGCGCAGTGCGGTATACTGTAATGATGCTGCAGTCAGTCTGCCGGACTGCACCTGAACCATCTTAAAAAACACGAAGCCTCCAATAAGCTCATTTTGTAAAGTTAGTAAAGAATGGCTATATAATCTAAGGAAGCTGAATGTGAACTCCTAGCTGGAGCAACGAGAGAGGGAGAGAGGGCGGGGCAGAGAAGGAGGAGGCGCTGCTGGCAACGGCTCCTGAACATTCCACTCCGCTGAGCAGAGACCGTTGGGATTTAAAAATACCAAAGTTTCAGCGCCGTTAGTATGGGCTGCCAGAAATGAGGAGAAAATAAATACAGCTTTTTATAAATGTGTGCATTCAGATATCATTTAGGAAATCTAAGTTACAAAAGATTTAACAGTTAAATATTTAAATAAATCTTAAATCTCTTAACTAGATTTAACATTTAGCTAAATATTTAAATAAATCTTAAATCTCTTAGCTAGATTTAACATTTAGTTAAATATTTAACTAACATTAAATCTGAATATTTAACAATTAGCATAACATAATTGTACCTGTGTGTGTGTGTCTCAGTGTGTGTGTCTCAGTGTGTTTGTCTCAGTGTGTGTGTGTGTCTCTGTGTGTGTGTCTTGGTGTGTGTGTCAGTGTGTGTGTCTAAGTGTGTTTGTCTCAGTGTGTGTGTGTCTCAGTGTGTGAGTGTCTCAGTGTGTGTGTGTCTCTCAGTGTGTGTGGGTGTGTCTCTGTGTGTGTGTGTCTCAGTGTGTGTGTGTGTCTCAGTGTGTTTGTGTCTCAGTGTATGTGTGTGTCTCTCAGTGTGTGTGTGTGTCTCACTGTGTTTGTCTTGGTGTGTGTGTGTCTCTGTTTGTCTCAGAGTGTGTCTCAATGTGTGTGTGTGTCTCAGTGTGTGTGTGTGTGTGTGTGTCCCTGTGTGAGTGTTTCAGTGTGTGTGTCTGTGTCTCAGTGTGTTTGTCTCGGTGTGTTTGTCTCGGTGTGTGTGTCTCAGTGTGTTTGACTCACTGTGTGTGTCTCGGTGTGTGTGTGTGTGTGACTGACACACACACACACACCTAAGATCTGAAGAAGAAGTTTGGTGCCAAACCAATTATTTTATTTAAGAACCATAATAAACAAAAGCTAATTGAACAAAATATCAAACAATTTGAGGAAGAAAAAGTGGAAACCAAAAAATAACTATTTATAGTCACTAATCACAGGTACTGACTCCAATAACAGGTCAACCACAGAGCTGCAAAACTGCCCTCTGATCTGCACAAAGACGATCCTGACTGAACAAAACTAACAGCCTTTATACCCTTCAGATAACCCCTCCCCCAGAATAAACTATTCTGCAGGTGGGTATATAAAACAAACCAGCAAACAAGTTATCAGAATAAATAAAGTATTCAAAAAAAACAAATCAATGAATATATATATATATAAACATTAATCTAACACGTGCATTAAAACTATGCTTTAAAACAAGCAGAGGAAGCGTACTGAAAATCAGCTGTCCCCCTTTCAATATCTTCTACAGGTGCTGCCCTGACTACAGGAAGTCAGTACTCGGGAAGTCAATAAGCTTCCCTCACAAACATGGCTTTCTTCTCCACCTCCTGTCAAGATGGAGGACCTCACCACACACCCAACTCAGGTTACCTGAACCATTGCATATCAGTTTATCTCAACAATAGTACACAATCCATTGTTCTGAGTGCTCCTTTTCAAACAGCTCTCTAAACCGTACTCTTCTTTAACCTTTCTTTTGGTTTTCAGGACACTCCCAACCACAGGCCTCCACTCCCGTACAACAGGGAGTAAATTTGTTTTATTATTTTCCTTACTAGACACAAGGATCAGCAACACCGTACAAAAACAGATTAAAAACTTGTTTGCAGTAAATGTCCAGATACATACTGAGACAATGTGAGGGTCTCCAACCTGCCTCCTCCTCCTCCTCCTCTCATCATCATCATCATCCTTATCTTCCTCATCAGGTCCAATCACGCTCCGGCTGTTTCCAGACTTGACCCTTGACCGTTGTGACTTGAGACTTGACATAAATATATATTAGAACAAACAGTTCTAGTAAATGTCCACACAGTAGCAGCATTGTATAAAGAATAAGAACATAAGAAACATAAGAAAGTTTATCAACGAGGAGGCCCCATTCAGCCCATCTTGCTAATTTTGGTTGTTAGTAACTTATTGATCCCAGAATCTCATCAAGCAGCTTCTTCAAGGATCCCAGGGTGTCAGCTTCAACAACATTACTGGGAGTTGGTTCCAGACCCTCACAATTCTCTGTGTAAAAAGTGCCTCCTATTTCTGTTCTGAATGCCCCTTTATCTAATCTCCATTTTGACCCCTGGTCCTTGTTTCTTTCAGGTTGAAAAAGTCCCTGGGTCATTGTCAATACCTTTTAGGATTTTGAATGCTTGAATCAGATGGCAGCGTAGTCTTCTTTGTTCAAGACTGAACAGATTCAATTCTTTGATCCTGTGTTATCGACCCCTTTTAAACCGGGATAATTCTGGTTGCTCTTCTTTGCACTCTTTCTAGAGCAGCAATATCCTTTTTAACAGGTGACCAGAACTGAACACACAATATTCTAGGTGAGGTCTTACTAATGCATTGTAAAGTTTTATCATTACTTCCCTTGATTTAAATTCAACACTTCTCACAATATATCGAGCATCTTGTTAGCCTTTTTATAGCTTCCGCATTGTCTAGATGAAGACATTTTCTGAGTCAACATAAACTCCACGGTCTTTTCATAGTTCCCTTCTTCAATTTCACTATCTCATATGATATTTATAATGCATTTTATTGCCGCATGCAATACTTTACACTTTTCTCTATTAAATTTCATTTGCTATGTGTCTGCCCAGTTCTGAATACTGTGAGATCTGTTTTGAATGACCTTTGCTGCTTCAACAGTGTTTACCCTCCTCTATTTTTGTGTCCTCTGCAAATTTAACGAGTTTGCTGACTATATCAGAATCTAAATCATTAATGTAGATTAGGAATAGCAGAGGACCTAATACTGATCCCTAATGGTACACCACTGTTTACCTCATTCCATTTTGAGGTTTTCCTCACAATCAGTACTTTCTGTTTTCTACATGTTAACCACTCCCTAATCCATGTGCATGCATTTCCTTGAATCCCTACTGCGCTCAGTTTGAGAATTAATCTTTATGCGGGACTTTTGTGTCAAAAGCTTTAAATCTAAATAAACCATAATCGTATGCTTTGTAGTTATCCATTTTCAATGTTGCATCCTCAAAAATCAAACAGGTTAGTTGAACCACGATCTCCCTTTCCTAAAACCATGCTGACTGTCTCCAGGATATTGTTACCATATGGGTAATTTTCCATTTGGATCTTATTATAGGTTCCATAGTTTACATATAATAAGTCAGGCTTGTTGATTCTGTAGTTACCTGGTTCGGTTTTGTCTCTTTTTTGGATCGGATATTACGTTTGCTATTTTCAGTCTGTCGGTGCAACCCTGTGTCAAGAGACTGTTGCATGATCTTGGTTGCGGTTTGTAAATAACTTTCATTTCTTTGAGTACTATTGGGAGGATCTCATCCGGCCCAGGGGATTCATTTATTTTAAGAGCTCTAGTCCTTTAACACTTCTGCCTCTGTTATGCTAAAGTTTTTTAAAATTGGATGGGATCAGGTCGACATGTAGGGCATGTTGTCCGAGGTCCTTATAGTAAAAACCTGTGATAATCATTTAATATACTCGCTATTTTATTTTCTTAAGTCTGTGATTTTGCCGTTTGTGTCTCTTAGACATTTAACCTCCTCTCTTGCTGTTATAATATTGGAAAAACGTTTTGGAATTGGTTTTAGCCCCCCTTAGCAATGTTCATTTCTGTCTCTCTCTTGGCCTTTCTAACTTCCTTTTGACTTGTGTTTGCAGTTCCAAACAGGAGGTGGCAAACACTGTGGCAACAAGGTCATTCAAAATGATCTCGACAGCATTCAGAACTGGGCAGACACATGGCAAATGACATTTAGCCGAGGAAAGTGGAAATTACTGCACGCAGGCAATACATTTCTCCCCTTCCTTTCTATATTGGTTAATTGTATTGCTCTAGTTTTTTTATTTAACATCGCTGGGTCCCTTGTCCTGTGGTTCACTAAATAAACATATAGAATGGATGGGAATGGGCAATTTATCACTGCTGTTTCTCTTAAAGCGTGTTTATTTGTTGAATACTGGACCTAATGTTATGCTGTATCACATTCTGAATATGAATATAGCTGAGTTATTAATTAAGATAATACTTAGAATACAAAACATATTTACCATTAAAAGCAATCCATGTGTTTCTTTACCAGATGTTCATTATTTTGTGTATCAGCCTCCACACAAAGCCGGGCGCAGTGCGGTATACTGTAATGATGCTCCAGTCAGTCTGCCCGGACTGCACCTGAACCATCTTAAAAACACGAAGCCTCCAATAAGCTCATTTGTAAAGTTAGTAAGAATAGGCGCTATATAATCTAAGGAAGCTGAATGAACTCTAGCTGGAGGAGCAGAGGGGGAGAGGGGGCGGGGCAGAAGGAGGCGGAGCGCTGCTGAGCAACCGGCTCCTGAACATTCCACTCCGCTGAGCAGGGGCCGTTAGGATTTAAAAATGCCAAAGTTCGAGCGCCCGTTATTATGGGCTGCCAGGGGAAATGAGGGAAAATAAATACAGCTTTTTATAAATGTGTGCATTCAGATATCATTTAGAAATCTAGTTACAAGATTTAACAGTTAGCTAAATATTTAAATAAATCTTCAATCTCTTAGCTAGATTTAACATTTAGCTAAATATTTAAATAAATCTTAAATCTCTTAGCTAGATTTAACATTTAGTTAAATATTTAACTGGCCGCTAAATCTGAATATTTAACCATTAGCGTAACATAATTGTACCTGTGTGTGTCTCAGTGTGCGTGTGTGTCTCAGTGTTGTCTCCGTGTGTGTGTGTGTGTCTCAGTGTGTGTGTCTCAGTGTGTGTGTGTCCTGTGTGTGTGTGTGTGTGTCTCAGTGTTGTCTCAGTGTGTTTGTGTGTGTGTCTCAGTGTTGTCTCAGTGTGCGTGTGTGTCTCAGTGTTGTCTCCGTGTGTGTGTGTGTGTCTCAGTGTGTGTGTCTCAGTGTGTGTGTGTGTCTCAGTGTGTGTGTGTGTGTGTCTCAGTGTTGTCTCCGTGTGTGTGTGTGTGTGTCTCAGTGTTGTCTCAGTGTGTGTGTGTCTCAGTGTTGTCTCCGTGTGTGTGTCTCAGTGTGTGTCTCTCAGTGTGTGTGTGTGTGTCTCAGTGTTGTCTCCGTGTGTGTGTGTGTGTATCAGTGTTGTGTCAGTGTGTGTGTGTGTGTCAGTGTTGTCTCCGTGTGTGTGTCTGTCTCAGTGTTGTCTCAGTGTGTGTGTGTGTCTTAGTGTTGTCTCCGTGTGTGTGTGTGTCTCAATGTTGTCTCAGTGTGTGTGTGTGTCTCAGTGTTGTCTCCGTGTGTGTGTGTGTGTCTCAGTGTTGTCTCAGTGTGTGTGTGTGTGTCTCAGTGTTGTCTCTGTGTGTGTGTGTGTGTGTCAGTGTTGTCTCTCTGTGTGTGTGTGTGTCTTAGTGTTGTCTCAGTGTGTGTGTGTGTGTGTCTCAGTGTTGTCTCAGTGTGTGTGTGTGTCTCAGTGTTGTCTCAGTGTGTGTGTCTCAGTGTGTGTGTGTGTGTCTCAGTGTTGTCTCAGTGTGTGTGTGTGTGTCTCAGTGTTGTCTCAGTGTGTGTGTGTGTCTCAGTGTTGTCTCCGTGTGTGTGTGTGTCTCAGTGTTGTCTCAGTGTGTGTGTGTGTGTCTCTCAGTGTGTGTGTTTGTGTCAGTCGTGAACATCCCCGGACACCCGTTAAATCCATTATTAAAAATAAACGCAGCTTTAAGAAACAGCAGGGATGTTGTGCCCATTCCATCCATTCTCTGTATGGGCTGCCAGAAATGAGGGAATAAATACAGCTTTTTATAAATGTGTGCATTCAGATATCATTAGAAATCTAGTTACAAGATTTAACAGTTAGCTAAATATTTAAATACATCTTAAATCTCTTAGCTAGATTTAATAGTTAAATATTTAAATAAATCTAATCTCTTAACTAGATTTAACATGTGTGTGTTTTCTGTGTCAGTACCTGTGTGTGTGTCTCAGTGTGTGTGTCAGTGTGTGTGTGTCAGCACCTGTGTGTGTGTGTGGTACATTGTGTGTGTGTGTGACGAAATACGTGTGTGTGTGTGTTTAGTACCTGTGTGTGTCAGTTTCCTGTGTGTCAGTGTGTCTCAGTGTGTGTGTCAAAATCTGTGTGCGTGTGTGTCTCAGTGTGTGTGTGTGTGTTAGTACCTGTGTGTCAGTTCCTGTGTGTGTCAGTGTGTGTATCAGTGTGTGTCAAAAATCTGTGCGTGTGTGTCTCAGTGTTGTGTGTGTGTGTCTCAGTGTGTATGTCTTGTGTGTGTCTGTGTGTGTGTGTCTCAGTGTGTGTGTGTTTGTCAGTACGTGTGTGTGTGTGTTTGTCAGTACCTGTGTGTGTGTGTGTCAGTAGCTGTGTGTGCGTGTCAGTACCTGTGTGTAATGTCAATGCGTGTGTGTCAGTTCCTGTGTGTGTCACTATCTGTGTGTGTGTGTGTCACTATCTGTGTGTCTCTCAGTGTGTGTCTCAGTGTGTGTGTGTCTTAGTGTGTTTGTCAGTATGTGTGTGCGTGCGTGTCGGTACCTGTGTGTGTGTGTGTGTGTCAGTACCTGTGTGTCTGGGAGATATATTTTTGTCAAGTCCCCCCGCGCTCCGTTCTAACTGATGGAAAACTAAAACAACTCCTCAGAACTATTCATGACCCGAGGGACATGTTAATAAAAACATAAACCATGGCGATTGTGTTGATAAGTTATCATGAGGGGAATAAGTCCCAGGCAGCAGGCGCCAGGGAAAGCGACAGCGTTGTGTTTTAAACCTGTCAGCGAGGCGGCTCTGAAAAGAACAACAAAACACAAAACAAACGCACATCGAAAGCCTGTCAAATTTGAAAATTCATTGTACATTTCTCTTCTTAGAGATCCTCTGTAAGTTAACATACAACCAGTCATATACAGAACAATAGATTTTGATAATTTACTCTAGTTATTGATTAAAAAAAAAAAAAAAAATTGTAATATTTGTAAAACTTCCATCCTTTCCACAAGTCTCAAAACACCTGAACTTCGTGCCGTCTGAAGATATCCTGTGTCTCTATCAGATGAATCTATAATAACAACACAGCAGCTCAAATTAAAATGTGCATCGCTGCGAACCCAGCAGTGTTTATCACATGTCTGCAAACCTCAAGCCTAGAGGCCGTCCCAAACTGCACAGAACCATGAAATCTGAAGAGAATCTGTAATCTGCAGAGGGGCATCTTACCTGTTTGTATTTCAATGATAAAAATGGAAATCAAGTAAACATACTATCAAACTCTTTACAGGAAACACTTCAAATGTAACATATCAGGCCTTTTTTGTCAGTAAAATCTTTATACTGTCAAAAAAAAACAAAGACTTCTCATTGGGTCACGTTTTCCAAACCCTCAACTCAGCCTTTATGAACTCCTACTTCTTAAAGGAGACACGTCGTCTATCGATTTCACAAAACTAGAACGAGACAGCTGAGTTCATGTATTCAGGTCACTTTAGCGGTCCGTTTGTGATAATTCCGATGACGATGTCGCTGAGGAAGATGGCGGCTCCTGGAGGTCTACGAATTCCCAGAATTCCTCCTCCACAGATTCGGACGTCTCTACTCAGACCGACTGGTTAGTGCAATCCCAAAACACCACTTCCGAGACTTCCTTAAAAACAAAGTGCTTCATTACTTTCCCATAAACTGATTTCCTCGTCAATTTCAAAGATCACAGGTTAACCAGGAACTTAATACTCTATCACATTCTGAATATGAATATAGCTGAGTTATTAATTGTAGGTAATACTTAGAATACCAGATACATATTTAGCATTTATACAAACATTACACCATATTATCAAATCTTTGATAAAAAAAATCTCACAATCAACGTACAATACAAAAGAAACAAAGTATGAAAATGATATGGGTGAAGAAAGCCACATTACATAAAACAGACCTCTAAAATTACAGTCTTTGATTTTCAACCAAATTAATTTACATCTGTGTTTAATTAACATTAGGAATCGCTTCATCTAGTGCAAAAAGTGAAGGCACAACTTGGTACAGGCCAACAAGAGGCACGGTCATTGACAAGTGTAACTATGTGAGTTTATTTTCATAAATGGCATACATTTAAAATCAGGATTAAAATATTGATAAATTGGTGTAATGTTTGTAAAACTGTTTTTATATTTGTTTTTCTTGTCTTTTCTAAAATTAATTCTTTGGGTGAACATATGCCTTCCCATTACCAGTATCTTGTAGAAGGATCTATTCTTGCTGTACCAACTTCCTGGCTAAAAGTTACCTTTGGAAAACTTAAAGAGAAGAAAGTGTGTCAGTTGAAATTGCTATGTGATGCTTCCATGCAGCCAGATGACTACTCTTTCCGTGGAGAATATCACTGCTCAGGAGAAATACAAAAGATGTTTGTTACTCTACAGTGTAAGTGTTTCTGACAGACAAAGTCAAGAACTACACCAACTTCATACACAGCTCCTGGTCCAGGCCTTGGTACTCTCCACCTAGACTACTGCAACTCCTCTGGCTGGCCTCCCTCGTCCGCCACCGTCCGCTCCAGCTCATCCAGAACTCTGCTGCCCGCCTGGTGTTCTCTCTGATTAAGCCAGCCCTTCTCCACTACTCCGCTCGCTCCACTGGCTCGATCACCGCTGCATCAGTTCAAGACTCTTGTACTAGCCTACAGATGCCTTGACCAGACTGCCTTCTTGAACCCTCATCTCCCTACACCCCCCACTCGACCTCTCCGCTCGCCTGCACTACAAGACTAGCTCTACCTCCACTACGCTCCCTGCCTCAGAGCCGCTCCTTCTCCACCCCTCGCCCACAGTGGTGGAATGACCTTCCTACAGATGTCAGGACTGCCCCGGTCCTGACCACATTCAACGCCTCCTCAAGACTCACCTCTTCAAGCACCACCTGTAGAACTCCTCTGTTTGTATCCTGGGACACTATCACCCCTTCATGTTGTGTGCTTTATTTTGCTCTTATCAGCCCCCTATTTTACTGCATTTAATCCTGTACTTCAGAATATTGTAATCTGCCAAGTTAATCTGTAGTATTCTGTATTTAATCATATCCTGATGTAACTATCCTTTGACACTGTTATCTGCTGTATTATTGAATTGTATTTGTCACCTTGTAGTTGCTTGAACCAAAGTCATTGTATTTATCTTGCTCTTAATTGTATTATTACTTGTACTGTGATTTCTTGAAATGTATTTGTTACAATTGTAAGTCCTTCCTATTTAAAGGTGTCTACTAAGAAATAAATAAAATAATAATAATAATAAGAGGAAAGTGGAAGGAATACTACCATGAGCAATACATTTCTCCCCCCTTCCTTTCTATATTGGTTAATTGTGGGCTCTAGTTTTTATTTAACGTCCTTCCAGGTCCCTTGTCCTGGATGGATTACCACAATGTAGAAACATCTAGTTTTCCTAGTGCTATTTTTTACAGTGCAGGTATGAGTAAAACAGTTGAAAAAATGAGAAAAAGAGTTAAACAGTGGAGTCTGAACACTGAATGAATGAATTCTCTAAGAGAAGTGCATTTTATAACGTATCGAAGTATTTTCCCCTGACCCTGGTCGTGGGAACCCCCTGTCTGCCTGTCTGTTTCTGCTGGTTTTGTTCCAGCTGAGGAGCTGTTCTCAATTACTTCATTGAAAAACACTCTCATTTGACTAAACAATTTGCTGACATTTTTAAAATAATTTTTGCTGAATAAAAAGTTATTAAAAAGCTCTGATTATGCAATTGTTTTCAATTAACGCCTTCAATTAAGTCATTGAAAGCAGTTCCTTAGTTGGTACAAAAAACCAGCAGAGACACAGACAGACAACCTGGGGTCCGATGACCAGGGTTAGAAACACTGTTTTAGCGACTCAAGCAAAGCGGACTTGTGGTTTATGACATCACAGAAACCCTCAACGGAAATTCTTTTCCAGTAAGCCAATTAAATGAGTAATAATAATAAGAATAAGAGTAAATTATAAAATGCATTGAAATAGAGATTATATTGAGCGAATGGCATCTTCTCGCTGGTATACATTATAAACCACATTCAAATATAAAGTCACATGAAGTCAGACCCAGGCAATTCTATGACAAACATCAGCCGCTTCCGTGTACAGTATTTACATGATGATGAGATTTGCTGGTGAGGTCACCTGTCTCATTGATGCAATGTTGCAGATATTTTGTCTTTTTTATGCAAATTCTTGCAAACAATGATGATAACAGAGTTCGCTTCTGAGCCCCATTCCTGTATAAATAAGGTTGCTTCTCTGCTCTGACTTCACCGACTTGAACAGCCCGAGACCAGCAGACAAGATGAAGACTCTGTGCTAATTTCCGCCCTCTGCAGCTGTGAGTACAATCCTACCATCTCTTTCTATATTCTTTCAAAGAATTGCAATATTGATCCAAAGATGTTTCTGCAGGGTAGCTCTGCTGCTGCTGTACCCTGAGCAACAAGCAAGCAGGGACTTTACCTAGATTGCTCCAGTACCATCATAAGCTATTAATGGTACTATAATGCAACAACCTACCAGTAGCACCACCATGGGAATCCCACGGGACTTTATTTGATTTCTAAAAGTAGTTTCACAACCGTGGTATCTATAATGTAATCCAACACTGTACCATCATGTTTTCTTTTACTATGGTAGTACTATTTCAATGCGGTTTCCATTTAGTGTTTACTGTATAAAAACTACAGTTAATATGATATCTTTACCTATAGTTTTGCACTATAGTAGTTTAGTATTACTGTTTCTCTTCTCCAAAAGGCCTTTGATTTGTACTTTTGTGACTAGTGTGAGTGTGACCTGTAGGAATGTGAAATCGAACTCTCCAGAACAGTCCTGACAAGTTTTCTTGCTTTGTTTCAGCTATTGGAGCGTTTTTTTTGTAGCTCTCGAATAAGCTACCGACCCTTGAATATAGCAGATTATTTTAGAGGCAAAAAGAGAAGCTGGCAATGAACCATAGTGCTGCCTGAGGGAAGAGGGGTACGTCATTTAAAGTGTTTAAATCTACAGGAGAACTGCATTTCCACAGACCCCAAATCTGTTGATTAAAGAGCTATACAAAAATACTACTGCAGATATCCAGTTCCAGTTATGAGCAGGATCAGATAGGAGTGCTAGAAGTGCAGTAGAGGAGCAGCCGCTATACAAAAAAAATACTGCAGATATCCAGTTATGTGCAGGTGAATTCAAATACAGGATTTATATTCAGATCTAACTAGGAGCAATAGCAGAGGGGCAACAAGGCAGGAGGCAGATAAGTGGGAGTTAATGAACATGCAAGTTTGGTGTCATGTAGTCCAGAGAGGTAGAGCTGTGAGGTTTTACAGGTGCTGTCTGAACAGGTGTATAATTTAAACTTTATTTTACATATTCAAACAAAGTGTTTAGTTTGAAACACTTAATAGTGTTTAAAGTGTGCCGTGTTTAAATAAACATCAAGATGTTTTATTATTTTATTACTGTGTGTATATGTGTGTGTCTGTGTGTCTGTGTGTGTGTGTCATGTGTGTGTGTGTGTGTGTGTGTGTGTGTGTGTGTGTGTGTGTGTGTGTGTGTGTGTGTGTGTGTGTGTGTGACTGTGTGTGTGTGTGTGTCTCTGTGTGAGAGTGTGTCTGTGTGTGTCTGTGTGTGGTGTGTGTCTGTGTGTGTGTGTGTGTGTGTGTGTGTGTGTGTGTGTGTGTGTGTGTCTCTGTGTGTGTGTTTTGTGTGTCTCTGTGTGTGTGTGTGTGTGTGTGTGTGTGTGTGCGTGTGTCTCTGTGTCTGTGTGTGTGTGTGTCTGTGTGTGTGTGTGTCTGTGTGTGTGTGTGTGTGTGTGTCTCTGTGTGTGTGTGTGTGTGTGTGTCTCTCTGTGTGTGTGTGTGTGTGTGTGTGTCGTGTGTGTGTGTGTGTACTGTGTGTGTGTGTGTGTGTCTGTGTGTCTCTGTGTGTGTGTGTGTGTGTGTGTGTGTGTGTGTGTGTGTGTGTGTGTGTGTGTGTGTGTGTGTGTGTGTGTGTGTGTGTGTGTGCGTGTGTGTGTGTGTGTGTGTGTGTGTCTCTGTGTGTGTGTGTGTGTCTGTGTGTGTGTGTGTGTGTGTGTGTCTGTGTGTGTGTGTGTGTGTGTGTGTGTGTAAGAATGTGTGTGTGTGTGTGTGTGTGTGTGTGTGTGTGTCTCTGTGTGTGTGTGTCTGTGTGTGTGTGTTTGTCCATCTTTAAATTAACAAATAAAAAAGAAATTTTTAAATAAATAAACTTAAAATTTTTGTTTTGTTTTGTTTAAGACTATCTTCGTTTGGTGGATTTTCCATTTTGAAAACGAAAAATAATTCTAAAAATATGCATATGAATTTGTAGTCAGTTTTCTCCTCTTAGCCCTCACAGCTCTTTGTATTTCTTTTCATCTCGTCAAAGGTCCCATTTTCCTGATTCTTCCTCCATTCGGTAGGGAAGATGCGTCTTTTAAAAGTGTCCGGGTTTTGTTCTTTTTTTTTTAAATGGAGTTCTCAGCCCCCACATGTTGCTCCAGCTGTTTCAGTGACATCATCCTGCAACTGTAACATTCTTCATTGTGAACATTTTGACAAACAGCAGCAACGTGGCTTCAGCTGAGGCAGGCGACTCCATCAGTAGAAATGTAAATATTTTCTAGGAAGCGGGCAGATCCTTGTAACAGACTTGCCTGGGTCTGACTTCATGTGACTTTGTATTTGAATGTAGTTTATAATGTATGTCGTTTATGTGTCTGCTAAGAAATAAATAATAATAATAATAATACAGCCCGAAGGCGCTCCATATAATCTCCTCTGCTTAAATGCATTTTATAATGTATCAGTGTTATTCTTTATTTCAAGCTTGTGGTGTTTTTTTTTCAGGAGAAGGGGTGCAGTGGAGGAGGAGAATCGCCGCCTGTTTAAAAAAAGCAGAGGCTTCTTGTTGGAACTGCAATTCCTCTAATGTAGTCTAGAAACAAATAAAATAGGAAACAGCTTCCCTCTCTGTGTCTCTGCTTATTCTGTGTAATTCAGCAGGGCTGGGGTCACTGGGCCTGTTCCATATGAACAAAAAGCGGGCAGATCACTGTAACAGACACACTGACTGACTTCATGTGACTGAACACAATGTAGTTGAATAACACAGCACGTTTTTACAGTACAGACACACAGCACAGACACAATAATAATACCGCCAACAAGCACACCATAGACGTTACCTCAGTGCATAAACCCGACATGACGCGGTACGAACACAGCACAGACACTTGTGGTGTTTTTTTTCAGGACCAGCGTGCAACAGGAGGACACATCAGTATCGCCTGTTTAAAGCATCAACTTCTTGTTGACACACATACAGTCGAATGTAGTCTACAAACAAACAAACACAGACACAATACAGCTTCTCTCACCCAGCACAGACACACTGTGTAATTCAGCATAGGACAGACTGGGGACACACTGACACACAGACAGACACAGCATAGACACTGACACATGACACACATACACTACACATGGCACAGACACACATACAGTACAGACACACAGCACAGACACACTGACATCCACGGTACAGTCAACCACACACAGTACACACACAGTGACACACAAACAGTACAGACTCCTGGTACACACACTGATGCACGGTACAAACACACACACAGTGACACACACAAACAATACAGACACTCCGGTACACACACTGGCGCTGGTACAAACACACACACTGACACACACAACAGTACGACACTCAGTACACACTGACAGACACAAACAGTACAGACACTCAGTACACACTGACACTAGTACAAAACACACACACTGACACACACAAACAGTACAGACACTCAGTACACACACGCACAGTACAAACACACACACACTGACACACACAAACGGTACAGACCTCCAGTACACACACACAGTACAAACAAACACACAGTGACACACACAAACAGTACAGACACCCAGGTACACACACTGACGCTGGTACAAACACACACACACACTGACACACAAACAGCACGGACACAGCACAGACACACTGGTACAGACACACAGCACAGACACACAGCACAGACACACACAGTACAACACACAGTACAGACACTAGAACTGACACAAATACAACAGACACACTGACACAGACACACTGACAGTACACACACACACACAGTCAGACACACTGACACATACAGTACGACACAGCACAGACACACTGACACACATACAGTACAGACACAGCACAGACACACTGACACATACAGTACAGACACACAGCACAGACACTGACACACACAGTACAGACACACAGCACAGACACACTGACACACATAAGTACAACACACAGCACAGACACACTGACACAATACAGTACAGATACACAGCACAGACACACTGACACACATACAGTACAGACACACCGCACAGACACACTGACACATACAGTAACAGACACACAGCACAGACACACTGACACACATACAGTACAGACACACAGCACAGACACACTGACACACATACAGTACAGACACGGCACAGACACCTGACACACATACAGTACAGACACACAGCACAGACACATTGGCTTTCACAATACAGTACAGACAACAGCACAGACACACTGACACAAAATACAGTACAGACACACAGCACAATTACAAGCACACACATACAGACAGACACAACACAGACACACTGACACACATACAGTACAGACACACAGCACAGACACGCACACACAGTACAGACACACAGCACAGACACACTGACACATACAGTACAGACACACAGCACAGACACACTTACACACATACAGTACAGACACAACACACAGACACACTGACACACATACAGTACAGACACACAGCACAGACACTGACACACATACAGTACAGACACACAGCACAGACACACTGACACACATACAGTACAGACACACAACAGCACAGACACACTGACACACATACAGTACAGATACACAGCACAGACACACTGACAACACATACAGTACAGACACACAGCACAGACTCACTGACACATAAGTACAGACAGCACAGACACACTGACACATACAGTACAGATACAGCACACTGACACACATACAGTACAGACACACAGCACAGACACACCGACACACATACAGTACATACAGCACAGACACACCCCACACACACAGTGACACACATACAGTACACATACATACAGATACAGCACAGACACATGAATTAGCTTCTCAGCATCAGGCAAATAAAAGACCTAATCTTGGCAATGTTACATAAATAATAAAAGGACACTTTAGTGGTATTGTGAATATGACCCCCTCAAATCATAAATCAGAATCAATTACAAATGCCGGGTTTCTGGCTTTGGAATTTATATTTGAATTATATTTACCTAAATTAGTTTTATAGAATTTACCAACTCAATTTCTGCTCCAACTTCAGTCTTACCTGAATTTAACTGCAAAAAATGTTGGGACATCCAGCTTTCCACCTCGACAGACATGCAATTAGGGTGGAACAACCGATATATCCCCAGGTTTCAGAGATGTCAAAGCTGTGTCATCAGCATCACAGTGAAGATGTTCATGGTGTTTACAGATAATCATGCCCAATGGTAGCATGTATAAGGAGAATAATGGGGAGCAAGCATGGAGCCCTGGGGTCACCACAGGAGATAGTGGATAATTGTGATACAGAGTCTGCTATTGAAAAAAAATTCTACCTGTCCGTAGATATGACCTAAGCCAGTCTAAAACAGTTCCTGAAAGCCCTATCTCAACTTTCAAGGCGATCAGTTAAACTAGCATGATCAATAGTATCAAATGCTGCTCTTAGATCTAACAGAACCAGAATGGATATGTGACGAGTCGCTCATTAGTAAATCATTCAGCACTTTGACTAGGCAGTCTCTGTACTGTGACCAGATCTAAAAGACTGATTGAAACTTTTCATGTTCTTGGTTATCACCAAAAATATATTACATTATTTGCCAGTACCTTCTCTAAAACCTTAGCGGGGAAAAGGTAAATTGGATGGAGGTCTAAAGACACTAGACAGTGTTTCCTGGACATCTTCTAATTAAAACAAAGCGTTAGTGTCATCGCTGCAGTTCAGGGTGTTTTTATTGATGAATTGAAAATGAATATCTGGTAATCTGTAAATAAACAATTAAAAAATAAAAATATATATATATTATGTAACCATAGGATGCAAACATAACACCAAATTCAAGTACTGTGTAAAGGATTTTAAAACTCTTGCTTCCCTGACCTTGTAGCTGTTTAGCTTGGTATGTGACCCCAAATACACCCATGTGGGAGTGGTGGCTTTTCATAACTCAAGTGCAGCTGTGACCTCGGAGGGATGATCAAAACTTTGTTTCTACTTAATAAGCTGTTTTGAGCCTGTGTACAAACCATAATCAAACCAATTCAAACTGGTTTAAAATCCCTTACTTTTGTTAAAAATGACATGCTATAACTTCAGGTAAGTGTCACGGAACTATAATAACACACTATACAATTGGAACATGCAGTTTTTTCTGATAAACGCACCCGGAAATGTGGGGCAGGGTACACACTGTTCCAGTTAAATGGCATGAGCTCTTATTATTTCATTAGCCTTTTGTTCCTTTTCATTATACAATCTGTTACTTATGCTTCCCATTTAAATGTTGAAGGAAGTGAGAAATCATTGAAACTGTAAACATTTGTGATTTTCCTGTGTAAGCTCTGAATCAACATAGGGTTAATGAACTCTTAACATCAAGCTGTACATAGCTGGTGCACATCAGTAGTTTGCAATCACCAGTCTTGTCGTTTCAACCTTGTGATGCATGAGTATAGCGCTTTGCTGCCTGTGAGAATTGAGCAAAACTCATATCATTGTTCTAAATGGAACTTCTTGTTATCTGGGTTTCTGCTGACATTGGTTAAAGTGAAGAAGAAACGCTTTAATGTTAACTTTTTATGATTTGTCTCACACCATGGATCATGCTGGGGAAATAAGACCAAATTTGAGCAAGGAAATTACATAAGCTAGCTGTATATCTGTGCTGTATGAAGTCATTTATTTGCTTAGAAACTAACATCTCTGTGCCATGCCAGCTCAAAAAAAAAAACAAGATCTCCGATGCCATGAAAGCTCAGCTCAGAAAATAACATCTACACTGATGTCAGCTCAGAACACCAACAGCTGAGACCTGTGTGTGTGGATCACTGATGTGTAAGATCACTGATGTGAGATCCGAGCTAAATATTTAAATAAATCTTAAATCTCTCTTAACTAGATTTAACATTTAGCTAAATATTTAAATAAATCTTAAATCTCTTAGCTAGATTTAACATTTAGCTAAAATTTAAATAAATCTTCAATCTCTTAGCTAGATTTAAAATTTAGTTAAATATTTAACTAACCCAAAATCTGAATATTTAACAATTAGCATAACATAATTGTACCTGTGTGTGTCTCGGTGTGTGTGTGTGTCTCAGTGTGTTTGTCTAAGTGTGTGTGTCTCAGTGTGTTTGTCTAAGTGTGTCTCAGTGTGTTTGTATCTCAGTGCGTGAGTGTGTGTGTGTCTCAGTGTGTGTCTCAGTGTGTGTGTCAGTGTGTTTGTGTCTCAGTGTATGTGTGTGTGTTTGTGTCTCAGTGTGTGTGTCTCAAGCGTATGTGTGTCTCTCAGTGTGTGTGTCTCAGTGTGTGTGTGTCTCAGTGTGTGTGTGTCTCAGTGTGTGAGTGTCTCAGTGTGTGTGTGTCTCAGTGTGTGTGTGTTTCAGTGTGTTTGTCTCACTGTGTGTGTCTCGGTGTGTGTGTGTGTGTGTGTGTGTAAAGGATCACAGAGAAGTTTGGTGCCAAACCATTTATTTTTATTTAAGAATAATAATAAACAAAAAGCTAATTGAACAAAATATCAAACAATTTGAGGAAAGAAAAAGTGGAAACCAAAAATAACTATTTATAGTGACCTAATCACAGGTACTGACTCCAATAACTGAGTCCAACCACAGAGCTGCAAAACTGCCCTCTGATCTGCACAAAAAAAGACAGTCCTGACTGAACAAAACTAACAGCCTTATACCCTTCCAGACCTCCCCCTCCCCCAGAATAAACCATTCTGCAGGTGGGTATATAAAACAAACCAGCAAACAGTTATCAAGAATAAAAAAAGTATTCAAAAAAACAAATCAATGAATATATATATATATATATATATATATATATATATATATATATATATATATATATATATATATACAACACATTAGGGAAACGTGCATTAAAACTATGCTTTGAAACAGGCAGGAAACATACTTAAAATCAGCCCCCCCCTTTCAATATCTTCTACATGAAGTGCCCTGGTACAGTCAATAAAAGTACTCAGGAAGTCAATAAAGCTTCCCTCACCAACATGGAGGCTTCACCACTTCCCAACCTGGTGGAGGATCGGTGATGATCTGGGGGTGCTTCAGCAAGGCTGGAGATCGGGCAGCTTTGGCATGAATCAAACAATGAAGGCCACTTCTGACCAAACTTCTCCGGACAGTAGATGGGTGTACCAGGGTCCCACTGTTTCTGCCAATTTGAGCTGATGGCACTGCTGGACATCTTCCGATTGCGAAGGAAGTAAACATGATATCTTTCATCTGCTGCACAAGGAGTAAGTTTCCTTGGCCGACCCTCAGATTCTCGGTCCTCAACGTTGCCCGTTTCTTTGTGCTTCTTCCCTCAGCTTGGACCACATCTCATCCCCCTGTCTGCCTTGAAATTTCTGCCTGGGAGACCTTGCTGATGTGGTATAACTTGACCTAAATATCTTGTTGCTGTGCTCTAGTCTTGCCATGGTGTATGACTTTTGAGGAGTAAACTGTCTTCAACCTCACCTTGTTAGGCTGAGTTTGGCTGTTCCTCACCCAGTTTATTCCTCCTACACAGCTGTTTCTGTTTCAGTTATTGATTGTGTTTCAACAACATTATTGAATTGATGATCATTAGCACCTGTTTGGTATAATTGTTTAATCATACACCTGACTATATGCCTACAAAATCCCTGACTTTGTGCAATTTAGACCTAGAAAATTGATGCTGTTTTGAAGGCAAAGGGTGGTCATCAAATATTGATTGATTTAGATTTTTCTTCTGTTCCTCACTTTGCATTGATAAATAATTGATAAATATAATCTATTAACATGTCTATTTTTTGAAACCTGTCTGCTTAACTTTTGCATTTTTTAAACTGCCTAAAACTTTTTGCACAGTACTGTATGTGTGTATATATATATATATCTATATATATATATATATATATATATATATATATATATATATATATATATATATATATAAACATAAAATTTAACATGTGCATTCAAACTATACTTTAAAACAACAGGAAACGTAAAAATCAACTGTCCCCTTTTCAATATCTTCTACAGGTACTGCATTGACTACAGGAAGACAGTACTGAGGAACATAAAGCTTCCCTCACCTATGGCTGCTTCCCCACTTCCTGTCAAGATGGAGGACCTCACTACACCCAACTCAGGTTACCTGAACCATTGCATATCAGTTTATCTCAACAATAGTACTGCAATACATTGTTTGGAAGTGTGTTCACTCCTTTCCAAACCAGCTCTCTAAACGTACTCTTCATTAACCTTTCTTTTTTTTTTCAGGACACTCCCAACCACAGGCCTCGAGTCCCCTTACAACAGGAAGTGAATTTTGTTTTATTATTTTCCTTACTAGACAAGGATCAGCAACACCATACAAAAACAGATTAAAACATTTTGCAGTAAATGTCTGGATACATACTGAGACAATGTGAGGTCTCCTCCCTCCCCTCCTCCTCATCATCATCATCATCATATCTTCCTCATCCGTCAATCATGTGCTTGGCTGTTTCAGACTTGACCCTTGACCATTGTGACGAGACTTGACAAAAATATATATATTAGAACAAACAGTTCTAGTAAATGTCTACAGTGACCAAGGTTGTATGTTTAAGAACATAAGAACATAAGAAAAGTTTACCAACTCAAAAAAGGCCCCATTCAGACCCATCTTCCTTGTTTGGTTGTTAGTGACTGTGATCCCAGAATCTCATCAAGCAGCTTCTTGAAGGATCCCCATTCACAACAACATTACTAGGGAGTAAGTTTACATACCCTCACAATTCTCTTATTAAAAAAGTGCCTCCTCGGTTTTTCTGTTCTAGAATGCCCCTTTATCTAATATCCATTTGTGACCCCTGGTGTCAAGAGACTTTTCGGTTGCTAGTCCCTGGTCGACATTTTCAATACCTTAAAGGATTTTGAATGCTTGAATCAGATCAGGGATTTGTTTATTTTAAGACTGAGCAGATTCAATTCTTTGAGCCTGTCTGCATACAACAGTTATTTAAAATTGATAATTCAGGTCGTTCTTCTGCATCTTTGTCCAGCAATATCCTTTTGTAAAACAATTGAAAAGTAACACAATATTCTACATTTTTTTACTAATGCATTGTAAATTTTAACATTACTTCCCTTGTTTAAATTCAAGACATTATATCCTCCTTTGAATGCCTTTTTATAAGCTTCCCACATTGTCTAGAAAAAACGTTTTGAGTCAATTTAAACTCCTAGGTCTTTTTCATTTCGTTCCTTCTTCAATTCACTATCTTCCATATGATATTTATAATGCAAATTTTTATTGTCTGCATGCAATACAGCAGCTTTCCTCTATTAAATGTCATTTGCCATGTGTCTGTGAAGTTCTGAATGCTGTCTAGATCATTTGGAATGACCTTTTCTGCTGCAACAGTGTTTGCCTCTCCTCTATTTTGTGTTAATTACAAATTCTAGTTTTTGCTTACTATACTGAGAATCTAAATCATTAATTGCAAACCACAATGTAGAAACCTAATACTGATGGGAATGGGTACAAACCACTGGTTACCTCCTCCATTTTTATTTCTCCTCTAATCAGTACTTTCTTTTTACTGTTAACACTCCTGAATAAGGAATATTCCTTGAATCCCTAACTGCGTTCAGTTTTAGAATTAATCTTTTATGGGACTTTGTCAAAAGCTTTTAAACTAAATAGACCATAATGATTGCTTTTGCAAGTCGCTCATTTCAATGTTGCATCCTCAAAAAGTTAAGCAGGTTAGTTAGACATGATCTCCCTTTCGTAAAATGATGCTGCAGGCTCCCAGGACTGCACCTGAACCATCTTAAAAAATTTGGATCTCCATTAAAATCCATATATTTACATATAATAGAATCAGGTTTATTGGTCTGTAGTTACCTGGAATTTTGTCTCTCCCTTTTTGTGGATCAATTATTAATTTGCTATTTTCAGAGAGGGGGGCAACCCAGAGAAGGACTGTTGGAGATCTTAGTTAGCGGTTTGTAAACATTCCTTTCATTGAGCAGGTACTATTGGGAGGATCTAAAAAATGCCGAAAGTTGGAAGTTGTTTATTTGGGCTGCCAGAAAATGAGGAGAAAATTCTACCTCTGTTATGCTAAAGTTATTTAAAACTGGATAGGAACAGGTCGACTAGTTGTCCGTGTCCTATTTAAAAAAAAATGTTAAATCATCGAATCATTTAATATATTTTATTTTTTTTTCTTCATCTATGATTTTGCCGTTTGTGTCTCTCCCGCTTGAACCTCCTCTTTGAATGTTCTCTTAATGTTGAAATTTGAAAAACGTTTTTTATTGGTTTTAGCATAATGTTCATTTCTGTCTCTCTGTTGGCCTTGGGGACTTCCTTTTGACTTGTGTTTGCAGTTCAAACAGGTGTGTGTGTGTAAACACTGTTGCAGCAACAAAAGGTCATTCAAAATGATCTAGACAGCATTCAGAACTGGGCAGACACATGGCAAATGACATTTAATAGAGGAAGTGGAAGGTACTGCATGAGCAGTCTCCATTTCTCCCCTTCCTTTCTATATTGGTTAATTGTGGGCTCTGTTTTTTATTTAACATGTGTGTGTCCTTGTCCATGTAGTTGTTTGTTCAGTTTAGAAACATATAGAATGGATGGGAATGAAAGTCTAAACATCACTGTGTTTCTCTTAAAGAGCGTGTTTATTTATTTCTAATAAAAACTGGACCCTGTCTAATACTCAAAACATTCTGAATATGAATATAGCTAAGAATTGTAGTGAATCTTGGGTCCATCTTCCAAGTGCATTAAAAAGCAATCCTTGATTTCTTTACAAGATTGTTCCCATTTTGTGCTTCAACCTCCCTAAAGCGCCTGGATGCGGTACCTTTAATGATGCTGCAGTTTGCCGGACTTTTTTTGTAACTTGTTTAAAACATGACCTCCAATGTTTTTGATTAGTGGGATTGAGAGGGATTCAAGAAACGAATTTGAAAACTAGCTGGAGTCTCTATACACCAAGAGTTTAGCTGTTTTCAACATGTTAGAAGGGCAAAAAATCCTGGGCAACGAATTACCATCATTCCACTCCGCTGAAGCACCTACATCAAATGTGAAAAAAAAAGTTCGAAATAATTTTGGGCTATACACACAAGGAGAAATAAATACAAGCTTTTTAAAATTGTTATTCTCCTCCTCATTTGAAATCTATTTTTTTTGACTATTTAGCTAACTGTTAAATACATCTTGTTAAGAGATTTAGATTTAACTGTGTGTTTACCTAAATATTTAAATAAATCTTAAAACTCTTAGAAACCTAGATGTATGTGTGTGTGTGTGTCAGTACCTATGTGTGTGTGTGTGTGTGTACCTGTGTGTGTGTGGGCTGTGTGTGTGTGTGTGTGTGTGTGTGTCAGTACCTGTGTGTGTGTGTGTCAGTACCTGTGTGTGTGTGTGTGTGTCAGTACCTGTGTGTGTGTGTGTGTGTGTGTGTGTGTGTGTGTGTGTGTCAGTACCTGGGTGTGTGTGTGTGTGTCAGTACCTGGGTGTGTGTGTGTGTGTGTGCGTGTGTGTGTGTGTGTCAGTACCCCTGTGTGTGTGCGTGTGTGTATGTGTGTCAGTACCTGGGTGTTTTTCAGCGTGTGTGTGTCCAGTACATGTGTGTGTGTGTGTGTGTGTCAGTACCTCTGTGTGTGTGTGTGTGTGTCAGTACCTGTGTGTGTGTCAGTTCCCTGTGTGTGACTGTGTGTCAGTACCTCTCTGTGTGTGTGTGTGTGTGTGTGTGTCAGTACCACTGTGTGTGTGTGTGTGTGTGTGTCAGTGTGTGTGGGTGTGTGTGTGTGTGTACCTCATGTGTGTGTGTGTACCTCTGTGTGTGTGTGTGTGTCAGTACCTCTGTGTGTGTGTGTGTCAGTACCTCTGTGTGTGTGTGTCCATTGCAACTGTGTCCTGTGTGTGTGTGTGTGTCAGTACCTGTGTGTATCTCAGTACCCCCGTGTGTGTGTGTGTGTATCAGTCCCTGTGTGCGTGTGTGTTTGTCAGTACCTGTGTGTGTGTCAGTCCCTGTGTGTGTGTGTGTGTGTCAGTACCTGTGTGTGTGTGTGTGTGTGTGTGTGTGTGTGTGTGTGTGTGTGTGTGTGTGTGTGTCGTGTCAGGTACCTCTGTGTGTGTGCCATGCCTGTGTGTGTGTGTGTGTGTGTGTGTGTGTGTCAGTACCTGTGTGTGTCAGTACCCTGTGTGTGTGTGTGTGTGTGTGTGTGTGTGTGTCAGTACCTCCTGTGTCTGTGTCACAAAGGCGGCGGGTGGGTGGCGTCAGACCAGCAACAGGAAATAAACGAACAGAGATGTGGTTTGGTGAGGCTGGTAGTGATGGCCTCAACAATTAATAAACAGAACAAGAAAATAAAGGTTTAACAATTAAAAACACGGGACGGCTTTTCACGTAAAATAAAAGACACAACGACTAACACTAAACAAGCGGTGCTGCGGACAGACAAGCTGCAGTGGTATAACCTTATATTTGCCTACGATCTTGATTTTGCTCCTTCTCTCTCACCGTTCTCCACTCTCTGAACACTAACCCGGTGACTAAAAATGTACTATTTGCATTGTGCTGGGGTTTAATTACTAATTAATTATTCATGAATCGCGCGTGAATAATTCTGTGCAACCCTGTGCTCACATATTACATTTAACCAGTGACGCGAAGTGATTTGTGCCTCCTCGCTCAAATACAAATCTACCTTTTTAAACACACGAAACACAGACCCGTTATATCCCGGTACCAATGACTATACACCAACATTAACACACGCAACATACAACACATAATATAACACAGGGCGGGCAATACTGCCATATACCCCCCTGTGCAAAGCACACATGGCCTCAACGGCCACCTCTCCCCCTTAAAATCCAGCAGTCCAGGCCAAAGTCCTCGGCCAAAGGAGGCTTCCAGGGCCCGCCAGGTGGCAATGCTGCCAGTAGCCAGGTTACTTCGGCCATGCTGTCAGCAGACATGCCGACAGCTCCCAGACTGGTCTCCTTCAGCCGGGCAGTCCTGCAGCGGAGGGTTGGCTTGGGGATGGTCTGATGACTCTTCTTCGCGGGGTCGGCAGTTCTCTTCTTCCGCTCCGCCACAGTCTCTTTCTGCAGCACAGTGCTGCAGTGGGGAGCAGGTGTCCGGACCTCTACTCCATCTCCGCAGCTAAACTGCTGCAGTGGAGCAGGCCCCGACTCTCCCCACGATTCCCGGGCAGCTAAACTGCTGCAGTGGGAGCAGGCCTCCGACCTCCCCACGATCTCCCGCAGCCAAACTGCTGCAGTGGGAGCAGTGGGTCTCCAGACCTCCCCACGCATCTCCGCATGGAACTGCTGCAGTGGGAGGCATCTCCGACCTCCCCTGACGACCTCCGCAGCAAAACTGCTGCAGTGGGATGGTCTCCGACCCCCACCTTCTTCGTGGGTCAGCAGCTCCCTTGGTGGGGTTCCTGCCAGTACTCTCCTGCTGCATGCGGGAGCAACTGGTGCCCAGGCGATGCCAGACAGGCATCCTTGGTGAAGCGTGGTGTGAGTCAGACCAGCCGGGGTGCGGGTGTTACCCTTCTTCGCCTTCGCGGCCAGGCTGTTCTTTTCATGCTTCCTCAGCAGCCATGCAAGGGCTGCTGAGGGCCGCCCAGCTTCACGGCCCTGGTCTGGTGAAGGGAGAGAGGCAGAGGCAGCTCCCGCCCTCTCCCTCGCGGATGGGGCGACACCAGCAGGCATTCATCCTGCTGGTGGGGGAAGTGATACCAGCAGGCATTCACCCTCTGCTGGTGGGACAGGGACCAGCAGGCATTCACCCCTGCTGAGGACATGGCGGAGGCAGAGGCAGCTCCTGCTGCTCTGTTCTGCCGCAGTGGAGGTGGCGAGGCAGAGGCAGCTCCTGCTCCTCTGCTCCTGGCGGTGGTGGGAGGCAGAGGCAGCTCCTGCCTCCTGCTCCTGGCGGTGGAGGCAGAGTGCAGCTCCTGCCGCTCTTGCCCCAATGG
The DNA here is from genome assembly GCA_036884735.1 of Huso huso. Taxonomy (NCBI): domain Eukaryota; kingdom Metazoa; phylum Chordata; class Actinopteri; order Acipenseriformes; family Acipenseridae; genus Huso; species Huso huso. The sequence continues at coordinate 28,426 of JAHFZB010000714.1, forward strand.
AGGAAGCTGGTGAGGTGGCGGAGGCAGAGGCAGCCCTGCTGCTCTGCTCCCGCCGTGAAGGTGGGGAGAAGGCAGGTCTCCCCTGACGATGGAGTGTGGGAGCAGCTGCAGTAGTCTCCCCCTTTTCAGGGACTGGTGCTGCTCTGCCCTCTTGCAGGGGGGGACCAAGCGCTCTGCCTCGAAGTGTTCCAGCAGGCATTCTTCCCTCTCTGCTGGTGGAGATGGGGACAGCAGGCATTTTCCCTCTGCTGGTGGAGGTGGGACCAGCAGGCATTCTCCCTCTGCTGGCAGCTTGGTTCCTAGGGTTATGGAAGCCCCGACTTTCCTCTTGGGCTGTGGATGCACCGACTCTCCCTTTGGGCTGTGGACGCACCGACTCCTCCCTTTGGCTGTGGACGCACCCTAATTTCCCTCTTGGGCTGGGACGCCGGGCTCCCCACTCAGGCTGCAGGGACGCTCGGCTCCTCCCCACTCAGACGAGGGACGCTCGGGCCTCCCACTCAGGTGTAGGACGCCTGTGCTCCTCCCACTTGGGACGCCAGGCCTCCCCATTCTGGGCTGTGGACGCCTGTGGCTCCTCCCACTGGGCTGTGGACGCTCAGGCTCTCCCACTTGGGCCGGACGCTCTCAGGCTCTCCCTTAGCTTGGGCTGTGGGACGCCAGGCCCCTCCCCACCTGGGCTGTGACGTCAGGCTCCTCCCACTTGGGCTGTGGACGCCTGTGTTCTCCCCACTTGGGCTGTGGACGCTCAGGCTCCTCCTACCTGGGCTGTGGACGTCAGGCTCCTCCCACTTGGGCTGCTGTGGACCAGGCTCCTCCCCACTGGGGCTGGGACGCTCAGGCTCTCCCACCTGGGCTGTGGACGCTCTGTAGCCCTCCTCATAACTGCGAGTACAGTTGGCTTAACAGATGATCCTGGTCAGAGAGGAGGCACCCGGCGCTGGGGCTTCTTGTTAAATCAGCCGGATGTCTGGGCCTTTAGCGCACCTCCTCCCTGTCCCTTCACCTTTATCCTCCTTCCATCCCATTTTATTTATTTATATATATTTTTTTGTAATTCAGTCACTTTTTTTTTTTTTTTTTTTTCTCAAAAAATGCTAGTTCCTGTTCTGCCTGAGTCCTGGAGGCTTGTAGATCCCACTCTAGGGACACCTTCACGCGGTCACAAAGACGGCCGAGTGGGTGGCGCCAGACCAGCAGTGCAGGGCAAAACAGACAGAGATGTGAGTTTAGGATGGAGATGCTGATCGCCAGCTCAGCATTTAATAAACAGGAACAGAAAATAAAAGGTTTTAACAGACAAAAACATCGGGACAATGCACTACTACTCAAAATAAAAGACATACAAACGACTAACACTAAAACAAACGGAAAACGGACAGACAAACACGGTGAGAACAAACACTTATATTTACTCTTTACCGATCTTACGATTTTACTCCTTCTCTCTTCACCCGTTCTTCCACTTCGAACACCTAACCCCGAAAGTGACTAAAAATGTGCCTATTTATACTGTTGTGCTGGGATTCAATTAATAATTAATTATCAATTTGAATCCCAGCACGCGGAATTTAATTCCAGCAATACGCACCGGAACCAGCA
>JAHFZB010000715.1:613-30500 GCA_036884735.1 Huso huso
TCAGAGACACAAACCTGAAAACACTATTTCACCCAGATACTGCTGACGCTCGTTCCTATTGGCTGAACCGCGGTTCTGTAGCCAACCACAACATTCTAGACCGAGAGAGTTTCTGATAAGCAGTTTTATTCAGGTCTTGGGGCGGCAAAAATATTCATAATACATAGCACTAAATCTGTCATTATTTATAACAGAGTATGGGATATAAATTGCTTTGTGAAGACTATCGGAGATGATCCGGATGACTATACTCGTGACTCTGCTGGGTTCATGCAGCTGCTGCAGGTCAGATTCTACACTAGAAATATTTAGTCTTAAAATAAATATACAACACAAATACTGGGGACTTCCTCGGTATAGATAGACATATCGTCACGAAGGACAATCAAGTCAAAGGTAAGTATAATTATTTTAATTGCTAAAGGTAGCCAAACTACGCCACATGGTGGAATATACGGGCACCAGGTCCCGAAATATGAATACTTTCGTGATTAAATCTAATACTTAATAAACTTATCCAAATCCTTCTTTGCAGGTTCTTTTTTTTTTTTTTTTTTTTTTTTTAATCCCAGGACCACACAACACACTCCACACAAGATACGATTATAAATAGGCTTTATTTAGTACAGAAAAAATTCTTTAAAATATAAAAACTTCAGTCACAACATACAGTATTATTCCTTTTTCTTGCTCATCTGGTTAACACAGGATAGCATACTTAGTACACATTTTTAAAACACATCATTCAATAACGAGAGTATAGCAACTAAAAAGATAAGATCAATATTTGGCAGAACAATTGAATAAAGTCCACTAAATCATGGTGCAACTACTTGTCGACTAAAAGTCTTAGTAGGCAAAAGAAAAAAAAGAAATAAATCTCAATCTCACGAGTCTCTGTCCCGGTCCCGTTAATAGCTGAAAAAAAAAAAAAAAAAAAAAAAAAAAAGGCCCAACTCGTTACACCCGTGCCTACAGAGGACTCTAGAAAAAATAGTCCATGTTCAGCGCAGCTCACTCTAGCCTCAAGAACGCACAGTTCTTCCGTGCAGCAATAACAGTTCCAGTCGGCAACAACGCGGATCCCGGCACACACTCTAGCCCCAGAAAATCGGTCTTCAGCACAACATGTATAAGTACAGATTTTAGTCCCTACACAGATTTACTGCATAGTCAAACTTCACTCAGTTGGTCTATCAAAAAAACAAAAAGAATTAAAACACAGTCTCTGCTTATTCCAAGCACTTCCACCCGGTTTATCACGGGAGGGGGTATAAAAGTCACAGTATTTAAATCACGAGAATAACATCGGTCAGCGTCTTAAGCAGCCAAACATGAGCAACAATACGGCTTGTTCCTTTCAAGTCGAAAATAACCATCAAGGTATGGGACATTGCCGTCAGGCAGTAGGGATTAGCTGAGCTTTATGTCAAAGCTGCCGATGGACCTTCTCGCAAAAGCTGCCGTGTAAGCCCGCCCCTTGGGAGCTTACTATACGCAGCCTTGGAGAATCACCCTCTTTTGCCTTCAGCATCGGTAGCGGTAGGACTTAGAGCTATTTAACTGACTGTACTCACTAAGCTTGGGCTTGAGAAGCTGGTTTTCCCCTTCTCCGAGTTTATTTCAGTTATTATTGTTATTATTGTTGTATTATTTAGAATATATTTTGTGTTTACATTATATATTCCTTTTAAACTTTTCCCGACATTCGTTCTTATTGGTCTCCCGTCTTTCCTCTGTTCTTTTTTTATTATACTGTGTGGGTTTTTTTATATATATATTCTATATATATTGTATTATTGTGTAATTATATATTTTTATATATTACATTGTGTGTCGGACGGCGTTTGCGTTGGCCTTGGCAACGCGCATTGCATCCTCGGTCTAACTTAGGCTATACCGTGTGTGTGTGTCTGCGGGTAGCTTAGGCTATACCCGTGTGTGTCGGGTAGTCTGCTCTGCAGTCCCCCAGCGGCGTTCCCCGCCACGTGGTGCACTCCCTTTCCCTTTGCGTCCACAAAAAAAAAAAAAAAAAAAAAAGTTTTTCCTTCACTATACAGAGGAGACAACCACCAGCGTGCAAAATCCCCAGCACCTTCAGGTAGTGTTGCTGGCACCAGACACTGTACCAGCACTTTGTCTCCGGCAGGCGGATCAGCTGGCAACAGAGCGATCTGTGCTTCGCGTTCCGCAGCTTGGTACTCGCGGCCGGCTCGGCGGCTTTGGTGTCAAGCGCTTGTTCGGCAGTTGCGGCAACCGGCTTTATGCAGTCTACTGCGGCAGGATGTGGTCTTCTGCGCGGGGCTCAGTGCTTTCGGCAGCCCGGTCGGTGCTCGGCCTTCGGTCTGCGTTTCCATCGTCGATTACTTCGGCCTTTCGATTATCTCGGCGGCTGGATTACGCACCCCTCGGCGCACCTCGGTGCTCGGCCTTCGGTGCTTTCGGCGGCTCGGCGGCCCGGCTCGGCCTTCGGTTGCTCGGCAGCAAACGCCTCGACGCACGACCCTCGGCCTTCGATACCCACCTCGGCCTTTCGGCGTCGGCCTTCGGCCGTCGGATGCCGCGCCCTCGGCAGCACCTCGGTGCTCGGCCTGGTCTTTCGGCTCGGTGCTCGGCGGCAGCCTCGGCATCGGCGTCGGCGGCCGGCCTCGGCCTTCGGCAGCCAGCTCGACTCGGCCTTCGACGGCGGCCGGCTCGGCGACGGCATTTCGGTTAACTCGGCAACCGGCGTTCGGCCTCAGCAGCGCACCCTTGGCGTCGGCCGCCGCACCTCGGTTGGCCCGGCAAGGTAACAGTGCTCGGCGCACGCACCCTCGGCAGCCTCATCGGCTCGGCCCGGTTCCGGTATGCCTTGCATCAGGTGCTTGGCAGCAGGTGCCCAGCGCCCGGCTCGGCGACGTAGACGCACCTGGCTCTGCGTCTTTGGCGTCATTATGTCTGCAGGTTCCACCGTTGTGGCGACCTGTCAGGCCAAAGTTGCCTGCCAGCGACCCTCATGAGGACTGTATGCATGTTTAGGGCGGACCATGCAGCATCTGCCCTGGCAGACAGGGCATACTGCCAGCTATGTGCGGGGTTTTCAAACACGCACCCCACGCCAGAAAGCTAGGAAGGCGGTGGGAGGTCGTTCCCCATCTTCGGGCTCGTCCCCACCGTCGGCCCCACCATCGTCTCTCGTGTCGCTGCGGCGGCGTCTCAGCCTATGAGCCCATCTTCCCAGCTTACAGCTGGTCAGAGGTCTCCATTAGGCGTGCTTCTGGAACGTTCCGCAGCCCCTCTCTCGCGGGGCTCACCCCGTCGAGTCGCGATCAGATCTCGATCGCCTGGAGAAGACACTCCCGCTCCCCTCCGAGGGGTAGGCGGCATCAAGACACATCTGGGGTGGCTGAGCTCACCTCCAAGATGTCGCAGTTCATGGAGCTCATGATGGGACAACAATCCTCCTCATGACTCTAGCGAGCGTGGCCTCGGGCCCCAGAAATGGTTACGGACCCAGCTAGTCGGCGATGGCTCCTCCACCAGTTCCCCAGGAAGTAGAGTGGGGCCGATGCTGTCTCAAGGGGCGCATCTGATGCAGACCCGCTCTTTGAAGATACAGAGCCTGGGTGGCATCCCAGCACTCTGGGCAGGGCGACCCTGAAGTGCTGGATACTAATGACCCTATCTGGTCAGTGGTGGAAGGGCAGCCCGCCATCTAAGTGGACTGGCCCGCATCAGAAACAACACGTGCTCTCTGTTTGAATTGCCATCGGCTCCGCCCATTCAGTCCAGGATGCTCCGGCATTCCCGGATTTTATTAAGGAGGTGCAGTCCACCTGGGGAGCACCGGCCTCCGCCCTCGACTTCTACCCAAGGCTTCGACCTTCACCATGCAGGCGGCGAAGCTGGGCTGGCGTTGTTTCCGCCAGTGGGCGCGTTCGCCCGCCGCTAGTAAAGGCGCCGACACTTCGGGGCTGGCTAAGGACCCTTCCTGCCCTAACAGGCAGTGTGGGATTACGGAGGCCCACCTAAAAAGGGTTATGCCGGGCTACAGAGGCAGTTAGACTGTCCAACGTGGCCAGCCTCTTGACAGTCTACCAGGCGGCGCTGATTCGCGACCTGCCTGAGTCCCCACCCGTCGGGCTCAGGACCCCGAGCTGGGTGCAGTTGCACAGCTGTTGGTCAGGTTGGCTCAGCTAAATCTTGAGCACAGGGCAGAACATTGCTTCTTTAGTAGTAGCAAGAAGGCAACTATGGCTCTCACAGGCCAGGGTGCAGGAGCCTGATAAGGCCCGTTGTTAGATGCTCCTATATCCCGGGGCACCGTTTGGCCCAGCGGTGGAGGAGATGCTGCAGCTCCGTCAAAGCGCGTGAAGCGTCGCAGCAGTTGGCTAAGATGTGGCCAAGCAAGCCTTTCCAGCCAAAGGCGGCCGCCAGGGGCGCCATGGCGCAGGGCGCCGCCCCGCAGCAACAGGCGCACCACAGGGCAGTAAACCGCCCCCCGGGGTTGCAGCACGCAGCCAACCAGCATTTCGCGAGACCGCAGCGAGGGTGGCGCCCCCCAGAGGTAGCAGACCGCGTCCTCGTGGCTCTGGTCAGGCCCCTCGTGGCGGCGCCAGCCTAAGCAGCCCTGAGAAACCCGGCAGCCGTTAACCCACCCCTACACTGTTCCACAGCTCCTGTTCTGGCAACAATGCACCAACGACATCTGGGTGCGCAAAAACTATAATCACCGGGTACACCCTTCAATTCCGGTTAAAACCCCCCCCCCTTCAGGGGAGTGGTGGTAACTGCAGTGAAGGACTTCGGTTCAGTCCTCAGCTCTAAATGCAGAAATACAGGCATTGCTCAAGAAGCGTGCCATTCAACTAGTAGACCCTGCTCTGACCGACCAGGGTTCTACTCCAAATACTTCCTTGTGCCAAAAAAGGGCGGCGGGCTCCGCCCTATTCTGAACCCTCGTGTACTGAACAAATACCTACGGGTGTTGTGGTTCAAGATGCTTCGCACAGGCACATTGTCCAGTCTGTCCGGCAGGGCGACTGGTTTACCACCGTAGACCTCACAGATGCGTACTTTCCGTTCCCATCTGTCGGGTCTAGGAAGTACCTACGTTTCGCATTTCAGAGCAGGGTCTACGAGTTTTGTGTCCTGCCATTCGGCCTGTCTCTAGCTCCTCGAACCTTTTAAAGTGTATGGGCGCCATTCTAGCCCCCCTTAGGGTTCAAGGCGTTCGACTGCTGAACTATCTGGGCGACTGGCTTCGTCTGCGCGGCGCAGTCAAAGGAGCAGTTGGCACAGCACACAGTGATGGTTACAGACCATCTTCAGCGGCTAGGTCTGAAGGTCAATCCAGACAAGAGCCGCCTCGTGCCCAACCAACAGACCGAGTTTTTTGGGTCTGCACCTGGACTCAGTGTCCATGGAAGCGACCCTATCGACACAAAAGTTGCCTCATTAGGCGGTGTCTCTCCCTATTCAGGTTGAGAGAAACAGTCAGCATGGAGCTCTGTCAGCGCATGCTGGGGTTGATGGCTGCCGCCTGTAAGCCCTTCCTTTGGGCTTACTACACCAGAGACCTCTGCAGGCCTGGTTCAATGCCTTCGGCGTTGCACCGGCGGAGAGACAAGCACCGCGGTTGAGGGTATCCCGAACCTGCTGGGAAGCATTGCGCTGGTGGAGAGTTCAGTCGGAACATCCGCCAGGGGCGTGCGCTGGGTCCCATCTTCGAAGGGAAGTTATCACAACCGGCGCTTCCAACCAAGGTTGGGGAGCAGTCTGGAGCGGGACAGGGACCCGTGGGTGTGGTCAGGACCCTGGAGGTCAGCCCACATCAACGCTCTGGAACTCAGAGCAGTGGACCTCGCCCGCCGGCACTTCTTGCCAGTGCTTCTGGACAAGCGCGTGTTAGTGCGGTCGGGACAACACCACAGTAGTGGCGTATATCAATCGCCAGGGCGGATTGCGGTCCCCAGGTCTTCACGGATGGTGGCCCGGCTGTTGCTCTGGGCTCAACCCGCGGTTAGCCTCTCTGCGTGCAGTTCATCTGCGGGCAGGGTCAGTGCGCAGCGGATCTCCTGTCCAGAGGAGGTCCTCTTGCGGGCGAATGGCGTCTTCACCCTCGGGTGGTAGGCGCATTGGGGACTGGTTCGGCTGGCGCAAAGTCGATCTCTTGGCTTGGCGAAGACCACGCACTGCCCCTATGGTTCTCAGTGAAGGACCTCGACAGCCCCCAGAAGTCGGATGCACTGGCTCACGAATGGCCGCCAGGGCTCCTGTGCGCATTCCACCGATTTAGATGCTCCCCGCCTTCTTGGAGAAGGTCAGGGTAAAACAGCGACAGTGATTCTGATAAGCTCCTCGGTGGCCTCGGAGGATTTGGTTCCCGAGTCTGGTGCAGTTGTTGCCGCGGTCGCCCGAGGGAGCTCCCTCTGCGAAACGGACCTGTTGTCCCAAGCCCAAGGAGGGCTATGGCATCCGAACCCCAAAGCTCATGCAGCTATGGGCTTGGCCCTGGCGGGAGCGCCTGTCAGCCTTAGGGCTTTCGGCGGCGGTTATATCGACCATTCAAAGTGCGAGCCCTCCACTTTCGATGCAATATCATATAAGTGGCAATTATTTCAGAGTTGGTGTCTGGCTGAGGGCCATGACCGGTCTCCTGCCCTATGGCAGTGATATTACAGTTTCTGCAGAAGCTGTTGGGGCGGGTAAGTCTCCTCTACACTTAAAGTGTATTTGGCGCTATTTCCATTTGCCACGTCTGCGCATTGACGGGTTATCACCTGGTTGCCATTTTTTGGCATCTCCAGTTTCTGAAAGGCGCAAGGCGCTTGCGGCCTCAAAACGACCAGTTTACCGTCGTGGAGCCTTGATGTGGTGCTGGAAGCCCTTGCCAAAGCGCCCGTTTGAGCCTCTCCACAGCGTGGATATGAAGCTCATATCTATTAAGACTGCGTTTTTTGCTGGCTGTGGTATCAGCAAAACAGCGTGAGCGAGTTACATGCACTGTCAGTGCATCCTTCTTGTACTCGTTTTGCAGGAGACGGTTCTAAGGTCTCCATGCGCCCTAATCCGGCCTTTTACCAAAGGTTATATCCCGTTCCACATGAACCAGTCAGTCGAGTTGATGGCGTTCCATCCTCCTCCTTTTTTTCTTCCCCAGAGGAAGAGCGGTTACACATGCTCTGCCCTGTGAGGGCATTGAGGTGTTATATTGACCGCACAAGGACTGTGAGGCAGACAGAACAGTTGTTCATATGCCATGGTTCTAGATCTTTGGGTCAGCCGCTGTCTAAACAGCGCCTTTCCCACTGGATAGTGGATGCTATTAAATTAGCGTATGAATCTGCAGGCCTTCCTCCACCAGGGCAGTTGAAGGCGCATTCTACCAGGGGTATGGCGACATCCTGGGCCCTCTTTCGAGGGGTGCCGGTGTCTGATATTTGCGCGGCAGCCAGTTGGGCTCGCCGCGCATACTTTCATGAGGTTTTACAGGCTAAATGTGCTGGAATCCTCTGCTCCGTCATTTGGAGCATCTGTGTTGCACTCTATGACGCCTCAGGTTGCGGACGTCTAGAGTAGGTACAATATGGTGTGACTATTCCACCTTGGGACAGGTGTCATTGCGAGCATAGGCGGCTGGGCGCAGCTCCGCATATGCCTAGATGTACTGCCCACGCAGTTCGTTTATGGCGTAAGTCTGTCCTACTGCCGAAATCCTCCCTCGCGGCGGCTTGGGTACACTGTTCCCATACCTTGATGGTTATTTTTTACTTGAAAGGAACGATGGGTTGCGGATGCAACCCGGTTCCCTGAAAGAAAATAACCATCAACAACGAGGCAAACTCTGGAGGCCTTCACGCGGCCTGAAGGGCAAAAGGAAGTGACTCTCCGGCTGCGTATAGTAAGCTCCCAAGGGGCGGGCTTACGGCAGCAGCTTGAGGAGGCCTATCGGCAGCTTTGACATAAAAGCTCAGCCAATCCCTACTGCCTGGCGGCAATGTCCCATACCTTGATGGTTATTTTCTCTTTCAGGGGAACCGGGGTTGCATCCGCAACCTATCGTTTTATGTTAACACTTCCCTGTGTGCTGCCTGGTCGCGTCTCTCTCAATCTTCGTACTCTTTTCATCCACGAAATGTTGTTCTTTCCTTTCTACAGCTCTGTTCCCACACTGTTGTCCACCTGCTCCCCTACTTAATCCATTAATATCGGGTTAGATCTTACGTCGTCTTCTTCTTCTTCTTCTTCTTCTTCTTCTTCTTCTTCTTCTTCTTCTTCTTCTTCCCTGTCACCGTTCATTCATTTTTTTCTCTGCAGTTTGTGAGTCAAAGCACTCTTTTTTTATTGTCTGTGAGGGATAGATTAGGGGCAGGTGAAAACACCGGAGATGATTAACTGTGGGAGTCGGGAGTCAGGGATCCCAAACTGGTCTCAGGTGTGGTGTTCAAACATGTTAATTAACAATTAGTGAATACAACAAAAACAAACCAATCAGTGATAAAAAAAAAAAGAAACTTCTTTACAAAAATTATAACAATAAAAATCAAACACATCATAATAATAAAAATTAAACACATTAATAATAACCGTGAATATATTAAAAAATATTTAGTGCACACAATAATAATAACACTTGCTCCACCCCCACCATTTTAACAACTTGGTCATACATGACACATATGTACTTAAGTTTTTCACGTATTTCTATAATGAAGCCAAACTGTTTCTCATTTTAAAACTTACAGCAGCCCCTCTCAACTTCCCGTGACTTTATATAATAAACTGGAGACAAAAATCTGGTGTTTTGCAAGAATAAACAAAAAATGCTCTGACACCAGGTCAAACGTAATAGGTTAATCAATCATATAACTTAATACAATACCTAAGCTAAAGTACATTGCTAACATATTTAAATTAAATGAATATAAAAACTACTTTCACTTTCATGTTCCAATCACATGCTGCACAATTCCCCTAAATCGAGTGAAAAGAAAGCGATTTTCCAATACTATTTATCCTAATACTATATGTAAAACTCAAGGCTTTATTTTGCTCCACTGAATTAACTGTAAAGCAGAGGATGTTAAAACTTAATTATAGACTTTTCCATGTGTGTATTTCAGGCAGAAACAGTACAAAAGTAGACATCGCTTTTTTTTCTTTTTTTTCTTTTCTTTTTTTTTTTGATCCCTGCCATTGTAGTTTCTTCGCAATAAGCAAAGTGGCAAATTACACATTTTCATAAAGTAATAGAGTTACTGAGTTTTTTTTTGTTGTTTTGTTTTTTAAGCTGTGCACACAAGTGGAAAGTGTCAAACTTAACTTAAATAAACTGTTGAAGAAATAAATGTGAAAAAGGGGGCGTTGCACAGAGAAAGAAGAATCATTTTGGTTTTCGTTTATTACTCTCCTCGTAACAGAAAATAGGATCACAACAAAACAAAACGTTGATCACTATACGTAACATTTACCTTGCTAGTTTGGCCAGTGTCTGGAAAGTGTGAAGCATTTTTGAGTGATTACCTGCTTCCCTTTCAATTGAAGCGACCACCAACTACATTACATATGGGATATGCCTGCCCATTGGGTAGGTATTGCTGAAACTCTCTATACCAGAGTTGCCGATAGGCCACTTCCTGGGATGATGCACTTGGTCCCGCCCACCGAGGGTTTAAAACCGTCATCCTGAAAAACCATTTCTCTTTTCCTTCTCAAGATGGTAAGGTAAGACCTCTATGTCTAGCTGAGCGTGTTGATAGCTTCTGAGTCGAGTTGTATTTCCATGCATTAAGTTCTGAAAGCCGGCTTGCCACTTTCCTGGAATCACCGACTCTCAATTTGAGTTTTCTTCTTCTGTCTTTTAGCAGCCCCCCGGTGCTTGGTCCCTCGGTGCACAGACACACAGTGTTTGGTGCGCACAGTGCACACAGTGCTCAGTGCCCAAGCGCTACAGCGCTAGTGCCGCGGACGCATGTTGCGCCGCGGTGCTTAGTGGAAGCACGATGCTCAGTGCCAGGCACTATAGCGCTAGTGCAAGGTGCACGTAGTGCACACAATACACGGTGCAATCAGTGCCTGATATGCATGGTGCTCTGTACAACTGGTGCACGCGGTGCTCAGTGCACTTGATGCGCTCGGTGCTTCAGTGACTGGTGCAAGTGGTGAGCGCGGCTCACGGTGCCCCCCGGTGCTGAGTGCACTCGGTGCACACCAGACTAGGTGCATAGTGCCCCAGTGCACCCGTGCCCTCGGTGCTTAGCACACTTTCGACACACTACGGCATCACGCGCTCAGTGCCCCAGTGCTTGGTATAAACAGTGCTCAGTGCACCCTCCGCACTTGGTGCTTCTTGCGCTCGGTGCGCATGGTACTAAGTAAGGACGCTCGGTACACCCGGTGTTTAATACACTAATATATATATATATACAGACGTGCTCAAATTTGTTGGTACCCTTACAGCTCATTGAAATAATGCTTCATTCCTCCTGAAAAGTGAAGAAATTAAAAGCTATTTTATCATGTATACTTGCATGCCTTTGGTATGTCATAGAATAAAGCAAAGAAGCTGTGAAAAGAGATGAATTATTGCTTATTCTACAAAGATATTCTAAAATGGCCTGGACACATTTGTTGGTACCCCTTAGAAAAGATAATAAATAATTGGATTATAGTGATATTTCAAACTAATTAGTTTCTTTAATTAGTATCACACATGTCTCCAATCTTGTAATCAGTCATTCAGCCTATTTAAATGGAGAAAAGTAGTCACTGTGCTGTTTGGTATCATTGTGTGCACCACACTGAACATGGACCAGAGAAAGCAAAGGAGAGAGTTTGTCTGAGGGAGATCAGAAAGAAAATAATAGACAAGCATGGTAAAGGTAAAGGCTACAAGACCATCTCCAAGCAGCTTGATGTTCCTGTGACAACAGTTGCAAATATTAATAAGAAGTTTAAGGTCCATGGAACTGTAGCCAACCTCCTGGGCGACCGCAAGGAGGAAAATCGACCCCAGATTGAACAGAAGGATAGTGCAAATGGTGAAAAAAAGAACCAAGGATAACTGCCAAAGAGATACAAGCTGAACTCCAAGGTGAAGGAATGCGTCAGTTTCTGATCGCACCATCCGGCGCTTTGTGGCGAAAGTGGGCTCCATGGAAGAAGACCCAGGAGGACTCCACTTTTGAAAGAAAAACATAAAAAAAGCCAGACTGGAATTTGCTAAAATGCATATTGACAAGCCACAATCCTTCTGGGAGAATGTCCTTTGGACAGATGAGTCAAAACTGGAGCTTTTGGCAAGTCACATCAGCTCTATGTTCACAGACAAAAAAAAAAAAAAGCTTTCAAAGAAAAGAACACCATACCTACAGTGAAACATGGAGGAGGCTCGGTTATGTTTTGGGGCTGCTTTGCTGCGCCTGGCACAGGGTGCCTTGAATCTGTGCAGGGCACAATGAAATCTCAAGACTATCAAGGCATTCTGGGCGAAGCGTACTGCCCAGTGTCAGAAAGCTCTGTCTCAGTCGCAGGTCATGGATCCTCCAACAGGATAATGACCCAAAACACACAGCTAAAAGCACCCAAGAATGGATAAGAACAAAACATTGGACTATTCTGAAGTGGCCTTCTATGAGTCCTGATCTGAATCCTATCAAACATCTATGGAAAGAGCTGAAACTTGCAGTCTGGAGAAGGCACCCATCAAACCTGAGACAGCTGGAGCAGTTTGCTCAGGAAGAGTGGGCCAAACTACCTGTTAACAGGTGCAGAAGTCTCATTGAGAGCTACAGAAAAGCGTTTGATTGCAGTGATCGCCTCTAAAGGTTGTGCAACAAAATATTGAGTTAGCGGTCCCATCATTTTTGTCCGTGCCATTTTCATTTGTTTTCTTATTTACAATATTATGTTGAATAAAAAATCAAAAGCAAAGTCTGATTTCTATTAAATATGGAATAAACAATGGTGGATGCCAATTACTTTTGTCAGTTTCAAGTTATTTCAGAGAAAATTGTGCATTCTTAGTTTTTTTTTGTGGAGGGTACCAACAAATTTGAGCACGTCTGTATGTATATATATATATATATATATATATATATATATATATATATATATATATATATATATATTTTTTTTTTTTGTTATAGCATTATAATTAGGGCTCCTGATTTCGGTTTTAACTAATAAAACACCCCGTTACAAAAAAAAAAAATTAAATCGGTGGATAGCCAATAAACACGGAAAACACCAGAAAAAATGGTGAAATGGTTAATCAGTTCTTTTGACTTCACCTTTTTTCCCATTAAAAATAAAACCTACTACAAACATAATAATAAATACATTTCCCAGTGCTGCTGGGCAATGTCCCGCCTTCCCTGACTTGCATCTGTCATTGATTAAGTTCTGAATACTTTAAACCCGCCCCAACTACTGGTGACAGCACATTCCTACATTTCTATTGGAACTCCGCTTGCAAGATTTAAAACGAGGTTACAGTCAGGATGGAGGCTTGTTAGTGGGATTTAAAGCTGTATTACAGTTAAGACACGGAGGATTTGAAACAGAATTGTGGCAAAATGTAAAAAATGCCTACACACAAAAACCCCAAAAGAATGAAGCATTTTGTAAAGTAACCAAAAACACTAATTTAATACAGTATATCAAAAAGCGAAAGCCCGAAAAAACTAATTTACATAAAACTCGAAAATAGCTAAAATAAGCACCAAAAATACAATTAATAAAATCGAAAAAACAGAAGCCCTAATTATATTATTTTTTTCAATAAAATAAAATACAACAATATTTTAACCTAAACCTTAGATTCAAAATTGCTACATGAACAGCAGTTCTGGCTGCAGAGACACGTGCTTACAGCACTAGCAGTGCCAGATGGTGTTCTGGTCCTGGAGGAGCGGGCTCTTCTGTTTTTTTTTTTTTTTACAAAGGGAGGCAAACCCCCCTTCTCCCATTAAACAGAGTGTTAGCAGTGGCAGATGGCGTGATCTGAGCACAGGTTTTTTTAATTGGAGGCGACCCACATCCTCCCTCCCCCTTCTAAAGCGCTGCTGTAAGCAGCTGTATGTGCTGGTAATGTAGGAGACAGGATTGAAATGGCTTTGTTTCGTTTTTAACATAAGAACATTAAGAAAGTTTACAAACGAGAGGAGGCCATTCAGCCCATCTTGCTCGTTTGGTTGTTAGTAGCTTATTGATCCCAGAATCTCATCAAGCAGCTTCTTGAAGGATCCCATGGTGTCAGCTTCAACAACATTACTGGGGAGTTGGTTCCAGACCCTCACAATTCTCTGTGTAAAAAAGTGCCTCCTATCTTCTGTTCTGAATGCCCCTTTATCTAATCTCTATTTGTGACCCCTGGTCCTTGTTTCTTTTTTCAGGTAAAAAAATCCCTGGGTTAGACATTGTCTATAGGTTTTAGGATTTTGAATGGGATAGATTCAATTCTTTTAGCCTGTCTGCATACGACATGCCTTTTAAACCGGGATAATTCTGGTCGCTCTTCTTTGAACTCTTTCTAGAGCAGCAATATCCTTTTTTTAACGAGTGACCAGAACTGAGCACAATATTCTAGGTGAGGTCTTACTAATGCATTGTAAAGTTTTAACATTACTTCCCTTGATTTAAGTTCAACACTTCTCACAATATATCCGAGCATCTTGTTGGCCTTTTTTTATAGCTTCCCCACATTGTCTAGATGAAGACATTTCTGAGTCAACATAAACTCCTAGGTCTTTTTCAGAGTTCCCTACTTTTTGCATCGCATCAGTGGTAAGAAACACACTATATGTTGTTATTGTTTTATTTTGGTGCTTGTCTTGTGAAGGGTCAAATGTGAAATGCAGCATAACACAGTTGATCGGGCTGATTAAGACTCAATTTGCCACGCTAGATTATACTGAAAAAACTCTGAAGGGAAGCCATAACTAAAAACTGAAATTGCTAATAAGAACAGGTCATTTCATTTGGCAGTAGAGCATTACGTTTGAGATTACATATTTGAAGGAAAATGTGGAACTTTAACTGTGGCGCATATTACCGTGAACTGCCGATGACTAATACAGAGAAACAAAAAAAACAATTTGTTTTGTTGGGTGGAAAATGAAAAAAAGTTTATTTTTTTTTTTTTTTAACTTCTTCAACCCGTTGTTAAAGTTAACAATATAATTTTTTTCAATACAATTCAATAAAAAATTACTCTTACTCCAATGCAGACAAACTCAAACCGAATGGAAAAACACTAGAAGCCTGTATGTAGCTTATAATAATAATAATAATAATGTAGATTTACACTTGTGTGTTGTTCGCTGTGCCTGCGGTTTATACGTTCATTTCAATCAACCTCATTACATTTTTCAAAGCGGTAAAAACTGAAATCACAAAATTCTGACAGTGCCCTAACTGTTATTTATGAACCTGTTTTTGCTTTAATTCACTGTAAATGTTAATTTGTGATGTTAAAGCTGAAAATCATGTTAGAATTCACGTTAAAAATCCCCATTTCTGTAATGCTAATAATACTGAATACTAAAAAAAAAAAAAAAAAAAATACTTTGTTAAATGTTCAATATTATTGCAAATATGATCCTTTAAAAGATTACTGATGACCTTAGAATGCTATGGGTAAGGGAAAAAATAGATACATTGCACATTATGTGAACAAAAGTTTTAAAGTCCCCCCTGCACCCCGCCTCACCCGTACTTGTGCCTCCCCTGACTCAGAGGTCACCAGCCGCCACTGATATCTGATTTTGTAATACAAACAACATATTTTGATTAACTCAGTTTATTACAGTTTACTTTAGGGCTGCACCGAGGGGTACATTTTGACCTTTGAAGGTTCGAACATATTACCGAGGGAAGGTTCGAACCTTCCATGGTACTCATTTGCATAATTTACTGGTGATGTCACCATAGCTACTTCTTTATATTTGATTGAAAAAATCCATATAAGTGGAATAAAACATTCATATGTAGTTTAAAATACGTTACATAGAACAGTAATCATGTTTTTTTATAAATGTTAGCTTGCGTGTGGTTCAGGGGCGGAGCTGGGGGCTTCTAATTTCCTGTTAATTGGTATCTATTTTCTGTTTAAGCCCTGATCACCTGCACCTTTGCTGTCTAGTGTTTCGTTTTGTAGCAAGCGCTCAGACTCCGTCATTTAAATGCTCCACAGCTAATATCTAAACTTGGTTGCCTCGCTCACTGCAGGTCACTTCTCTGCACAGCTGCCAAGATCTTATCAATCATTTTCCTACCTGCTCAGGTGATTCTAATTCAGCTTCTCTTTTTAGGCTTCAAGAGCTCCAACGTTAGTCTTTCCTGCTCCATCCAGTCTCCACCGCAGCAACAGCGCCCGTCCAAAGCGCAGCTTCATTACTCAACTTGTCTGCAACTTTATCAGAAAGACTGGTCCTCCGCTAAACTTTCAAGCTCCTTTGACAAGACATCGACATTCCCCTTGTCAGTGATTGCATACTTTAGCTCTATTTAAATCCACCACGAAGCTTTGTCTGTGGAATCTCTCTTTACCCTCGTCTGCAATCAGGCGCCCCCCCCGCTCCCACAGAGCCAGCACCCCCGATCCCACAGAGTCCGCAAAATTACCGTTCCATCAGAAGATCCTGCCCTGGACCTCCATCAGCTACGTTCAACCTTTTAAAGACGTATCCAGCCCATTACAAACTCCATTTCAACCAGTGGCGGCTCGTGATTTGACTGGTCACAACATGCTCCAACGACACTGCTGTACTGCAACTTTTCCACAACACCTCACAGACCATGGTTACTATGGCAACGGCCTCATTGAGTGACTGTGGGGAGTGGTAAGTTGCCATGGTGACCAGGCAGCTTCATCAGGCACTGCGTGCTCTGTGCCTCAGTACTACAATCTTCTGGCTTCCTCCTGTTGCTGCGCTTTCACAACTGGTGGGGACGTGTTCAACTCACGAATTGTGACACCTAAATACTGTGTTAACTTATTCATATACATGACTAACTGTCCTAAACATGTATTGAATATTTATTATTCAAATCTAAAGGAATATGCAAATGTTGTTCTACATAGACAAGGATTTTTTAATCACAATAGCCTCATATATTTCTACTCTGCTTCATTCAAGCCAATGGTTTAATTCCAATCATAACCTCTAGATGGTAGTATAATACCACAAGTTCTATATATATTTTAAGCCGGTTTGCTATCGCTGTGAAGCTCGGACGCTCCAGCTATTCTATCCATTCCTGCAGTTTGTTGTCACTCTGAGGGATTCTCGGGAGTTCCCCTCCTGCCTCGACCTTTTCTCTACCTATATCAACTGACATTCTTCAATTTCAACTCTACCCCCCCCCCCCTTCGAGGACCTGGTCATAAAGCCACACACTTATCGGCTTTCTGAGATGCTCCGAATCTACCGTCACATTAACTTCCAGCTTCCCTGCATCAGGCATCCATTCCTGTGACTTTTGGGGTTTAAAAAAACACTTCAAATCAGACCATGTTGTGCTCTGAGTTTGTCAATGGCTCTCTGACCTCTGTTTTAGTTATTCTGACTTAGTTATTTGAAAAGACTAAATCAAAGGCATGCCTCCCCTCTAGTCGGTGCCTTGACAAATTGTGTTAGGAAGCAGTCATTTGTCATTTCCACCATTTCAATTTCGTCCGTCGTGCTCCCCACCGGGTTCTCCCATTTTATCACGGGGAAAGTTGAAATCCCATTAGTATTAAGCTTCTCCTTTTCTACACGTTACGAATGTCATTGTATAACAGATTATTTTGCTTGGCATCTGAATTTGGCGGTCTATAACATGCTCCTATTATTATGCCCTTTTAATTTTTGTCCATTATTCTGACCCATATTGATTCAGCGTTGTTTTCTTTGTCCAAATTTAACACCTGGGCTTCAAGACTATTTCTTATGTATAGCGCTACCCCTCCGCCTCTTCTGTCCTGCCTGTCTTTCCTATACAGTGTGTACCCACTGATATTATATTCGTCTCCATCACTCTCAGACAACCAAGTTTCTGTAATACCTATCACATCATAGTTACTTGTTAGTGCAGTAGCTTCAAGTTCTAACATTTTGTTTCTGAGACTTCTAGCATTAAGATAAATACATTTAATAGTTGTCTTACCTGAGTTGTTGCCCTTGTTTTGATGTGGTCTCCCTTCTGTTTTTTTGTTTTTTCCCCCCTTTCTGGTTTAAATGCTTCTGGACCTCCTCAAGGATTCTTTCTCTGAGTAGATTGTTTAACCCTTTGCGGTCCCATGTCGGACCTGGTCCGACATTGCAATTATTCCTATCTGGTCCAATGTCGGACCCTGTCCAACATCATCAAAAAGACGCAAAAAACAGGTTTTTAGTCGTTTTTTCTCCGGAAAAAGCCGAGAAAACCATTCAATGGCCGAGTGGGAGCGACAGGAGCCAAGACAAGCCGAAAAAAAAAGGGGTGTATCTCATGAATAGTCATACTTGCCCCTGGCATCTGATAATGGAGGCCATAAGGAAACAAGCTGGCTGTGACTGCATCAGCGCTCAGAGAATATCACGGACATTTGCAGAGCTTTTTTCAGATGTTATAGTAATAAAATAATGACTTGGATCGCATTATTGAGGCGTTTGGTGATAAAACGAGTGATCAGGAGATGATTGATCGGTATGTACGACTATTATTATTATTTTATTTCTTAGCATATGTGAAAGCTATAGCGAGCGAAAGGGTGGGCGGGGCTGGAGATGCCTAGTGAGTGCTTTGTTGATATGCAGGGCCTTTTAAACCCGTTTGACTGTGGAAAAAAAATACTTTTAAACAGCGCGTCTAAAATTAACTGCGCGTGTGAAAATAAATTGGACCTGACGTGCACTTAATAAATTGACTGCAAAGGGTTAAGTGCAGTCCGTCCCACCTATATAGATAGTCCTTGTAGAATGTTCTCCAATGTTCAGGAAAGGTGAAGCCTTCCTGTGTGCACCACAATTTCAGCCATGCATTTTGATTTTGTATTTCCAGCTGTCCATATGGTCCTTTGCAAGGTGACGGCAGTATCCCAGAAAATACCACAGTTTTGGTCTTGTCTTTTAATTTCCTTCCTAGCTCTCTGAATTTGTTTTGCAGGGATCTTGGCCTGTCTCTTCCAATGTTGTTTGTACCGATGTGGGCGACTACTACCGGGTCGTCCTGTTCGCTCTAGGAGCCTGTCCACTTTCTCAGTGATGTGCTTGACAGACACATCAAGGCAGCACACTGTTGTAGAAAGGGGGTCCAAACTGTGAACTGAACTTGCTGTGTTTCTTAATATGGAGTCCCCATCAATCATGACCTCCCTTCTTTTTGCTGCCTGGCCAGCACTGTTTATAGGGTCCTGGATGTTGTTCCTTTCATTCTCTTGATGTTGGTTTTTTGGTCATCTAAATGCTGAAGTGGCTCAAATTTGTTGGATGTTTTGATTTCAGGTGGTTATGTTTGACGAAGTTTCTTTTTTTCCCTGCTTCTGCCTATCTGAACCCAGCTGTTTCGAATCTCTTCCATCTCCCTGGTGGCTTTCAGTCTGCTAGGGGTGCAGACTTCCATGAATTGTGGGTGTGTCAGCTCCTCAAGCTCCTGTTGCTGTCTCATTTCCTCCAGCTCCATTTCTAACACATACTCGTTGAAGCAAGTCCTGGATCGTGCGGCACTTTACACACACTTGGTTGAGCTCTGTTGGGTTTTCTCGGATTTCCCAGATCATGCAGTTGTCACAGATTACTGGCTTGAAGACCATGTTTTATTTATTTATTTATTTATTTATTTATTTTGGAAGTTCAGTTTAGCTTCTGCAGCTGTCAACCTGCTTTCAAACTACTTCTAACTGTGATGTACTTGTCCACTTGTACTTATCCCATGCTGTCGCCTCACACGCTGTCGCAGTGAACACTGGCTGCCTTTTGTTTGTTTCTGCGTTGTGCTGCTGGCTCCGCCCCTCCCCCGTGTCTCAGAACGGCGGGGAATTTGAATCAGCTGCTCCAAGTTTCAGCTCGTTATCAGAAAAAGACAGCTGTTAGACTTTAAGCTGCAGTGTTTTCTGATTAAAGCAATTCAAGATGTAATTTAAAGATGTAATTCCTCCTTACTGCTTCTAACTGTGTTGTACTTGTCCACTTGTACTTCTCCCACACTGTCGCCTCACACGCTTCGTCAACTGGTCCCGTCTGCTGCCCCAACCCCCCTCCAGACTCCCCAGCTTTACCAGCTGCTATTTGACTCAATCCTACTCTCAGTAACCTCCTTCAATCTGCTCAGCATTTCATGTCTGCAGCCTAGCCCCTTTTTTGAGAGCTTCATATTCTACAGCTTGGTCAATGTTTTCAACCTTCTGTGCCAAGAATCGGATTCATCCTATTTCTTCAATCAAAACGGATCCTGGCTTTCATCGTCCACGCTTAGAGATTCTCTCTCCCCCATTCTCTCCATACCAGCAGTTCGCCTGACCCTCCGTGGATTTTTTAAGAGCTTTCCCTCGCCTCCCCTTCCCGTCTGTCTATATCAATGGACATTCTCCATTTGCTCATTCTACTCTTCGAAAGGCCAGTTCTCCCCTACAAGTATCTACCTATAGAGATCATCTCAGCCTTCTTCGGTCTCCTCAGAAGCTCCCGAATTCACAGTTTCTTTTAGCCTAGTTTCCCTGTGGCGGGTATTCGTTTCAGTGACCTTTCTTCTATTTCAGATGCTTCATCATTCAGCTGTGTACCTCCAAGATGGATCAATTTCACCGTGGTCAGTTCATTCAGCTGTCAAGTAGAGTCCCCTGTCTGCCCCAGCAAGAAACCCTGCCCTTCCCCCCCGGACCCTCTGTTCATTGATTCCTCTTGCTCCTACCATCACTTGTCACTGGTTCTCAACACACCTCGCCTCCAGAGCAGGCCTCCATCCTCAACTCTACCCACCCCCCCCCATCATTCTGTATAGGCACAGCCCCCTCTGCCGCCAGGACCAACATCAGTCACAGCCAGATCATGAGTGTGGGGAGCTGGTCCTCTTCTGCAGTGGATTCTTACATTCATTCATCCTTCTCTCGTATAGTTGTTGCTCATTTTTAAATCGCTAGTATGCCCAGAGTGGGGGCTTCCTGTCCACCGGGGCCACCAGAGTTTTTCCCCTAATCAGCCTCAACGGGTTTTTTCCTCTCCACTGAGCGGCAGGTATACACACAGTCACATCCTACTAACAAAATCACTAACCATCCCTCTGTTTGTCCCTTTTGTCCTTCTGGTCTTTTGTTTATGTTATGCACTGGCATGTGCTGTCTTTTGTTTGTCTCACGGTGTGGGAGATTTTGTGAGGTGCCGGGGGTCCATCCTTTGGGGGGCAAGTGAGTCTCACTTCCCCGACCTCAGGGCTAGGCATCCACCTCCCTTACCTTCAGGGGGGTTCTCACCATGTGAGTCAGAGCGGACCCCCGGCCACACTCTGTCCTGTCGCAGCTACTGCGCTTATCTTGCCTCACTCGAGGCTCTGTTCTCTTCTGTCTCTCTTTCTGGATGTGGCCACTCGTGCTCGAGTCCCATACTAACCTCTATGCTTTGTCCTTATTTCAGGTCCCAGGCAGCGTGAAGTCTCGGCCAATTGGGGGTTTAACGAGTGCCCCTTTACAGAAGTCTCAGATGCTGGGTACCTCTCTCTCTCTCTCTCTCTCTCTCTCTCTCTCTCTCTTCTCCTTTCGCGTCCCAGTCTTCTGGGACTGACTTCCTCTCGAGGGGTGGCTCCCCGAGTCATAACCCTTGTATGTTTTTTAGGTTGCTGGGTCCTTCGCCCCTGAGATGTGTCGGCATCGTTGCCCTCAGTCAGTGACCATATTTTCTATCCTGTCTTCGGTTGCTGGGTCCTCTGCCCCTGGGATGTGTCGGCATCGTCGCCCTCAGTCAGCGACCGTCTTTTCTATCCTGTTCTGGTTGCTGGGTCCTCTGCCCCTGGGATGTGTCGGCATCGTCGCCCTCAGTCAGCGACCATCTTTTCTATCCTGTTCTGGTTGCTGGGTCCTCTGCCCCTGGGATGTGTCCGCATCGTCGCCCTCAGTCAGCGACCATCTTTTCTATCCTGTTCTGGTTGCTGGGTCCTCTGCCCCTGGGATGTGTCGGCATAAAATCGCCCTCAGTCAGCGACCATCTTTTCTATCCTGTTCTGGTTGCTGGGTCCTCTGCCCCTGGGATGTGTCGGCATCGTCGCCCTCAGTCAGCGACCATCTTTTCTATCCTGTTCTGGTTGCTGGGTCCTCTGCCCCTGGGATGTGTCGGCATCGTCGCCCTCAGTCAGCGACCATCTTTTCTATCCTGTTCTGGTTGCTGGGTCCTCTGCCCCTGGGATGTGTCGGCATCGTCGCCTCAGTCAGTGACCATCTTTTTCTATCCTGTTCTGGTTGCTGGGTCCTCTGCCCCTGGGATGTGTCGGCATCGTCGCCCTCAGTCAGCGACCATCTTTTCTATCCTACTAACTGCTCCTTTCTGCTTCTGCTGCCCTATCCTTACACCCCCCCAGCTCATGCCCCGTGAATTGAAATAAAAAGACACGTTGTTTATTTCCACGTAATTGATGAGGCATTTAACCAAATAAATCCCAAACAGCAGAGGGGTTTCGAGACATTTCTTTCAATATAGCTTACGCTATACAGCGTTTTGCTGTCGAGATGGTGAATGAAGAAATTTGCTTCTGGTTAGCACGAGCTGGAGGGGGGAGGGACGGACAGTGCTCAGTTTTTTTTTAAATTAAAATGATTAGTGTTAGGGTATATTTTGTATGTTTCAAACATATTCCACCATAGCACTTCTCTTACACTCATGTCCTTTGTGTTCATCACCTGCAACATTAAGGCACATTTTGACAGGATGTAAGGTGGCTCTTAGCCAAGGACGGTTTACTTGGCGCCATGACCAGGTGCTGCGATGTTTGGCCTTAGCATTGGAAGACAAGCGTAACATGACCAATAAGTTGTCACCTGTTCCATCAAAACATTACACACCAAAGACAACATTCCTCCGCCCAGGAGAGCAACCACCAAGAAAAGGTGTTAAAACCAATCCTCGCCCAGGACAACTGGAAGCTGCTAGAGACTGGAAAATGCTGGCAGATGTTGGTCAACGGCTTATTTTTCCACCTGAGATTGCCACCACTAACCTTCGACCAGATATTGTCTTGTGGTCTGGATCAGCACGCCTTGTTCACCTGGTAGAGTTAACAGTGCCATGGGAGGATGCTGTAGATGAGGCGTATGAGAGGAAGAAACTGCGGTATGCTCAACTAGCCACTGAAGCGAACAGCGAGGATGGAGAGTTCGGGTTTACCCAGTGGAGGTGGGTTGTCGAGATTTGTGGCACACTCTACAACCCGGTTTCTCAGAGACGCGGATTCAGTGGCCAAGAGTTGCGTCGCACAGTGAAGAACTTATCTGAAGCAGCAGAGAGCAGCAACTGGCTGTGGTTGAGACGGAAAGATTCTGGCTGGGGATCTCAAGCACAATAGAAAGAAAGAAACGCTGATGTACAGGTAAGTAAGCTGGGCTGAGTTGAGTGGGGGACGGAGGGGGGGTGATGCTGGGACGCCAGAATCACCGTCGAGCCCTCTTGAGGTGTCGTGGGTTAGTCGACGAAACACTGAGGATGGAAGGTGCCCACTTGAAAACCCCAGAGATGTACCCTACTTAGCTCAATCCAGACGGTTGTCATGCTGATGCGCTGGGGAGGCCGCACTGTGGTTGATCCCCGGAGCCAGCATCGCAGCCGTTGTGTGTGCTGATGCGCCAGGGAGGCAAAATAAGCTGATCCCTGGAGCCAGCATTACACTTCAGCCATTAACACCAGACAGAAGGATATCTACATCATCATATGGAAGGAAACGAAATGGATGGAGACACATATGGATCACATTAGTTTACTGTAAAAAGCTACGTCTTAGTTGGTGCTTATCTTGGCGAGAGCCGAGTTCAAATCAGCATGAAGTTTTAACATCTACTCGTGTAATGGAAATCATGAAGATCTGGATACGCCCAGTGACTGCTGTGAATAGTGCAGCTGGCAACAAGGGAAAGACCTTGTGACAGCCTGGAGAGACAGCTGACAGGGAGGAAAGAGACCCCATTGGGGCTGGTAAGGGTTAGCTACCCTTGTCGGCAGTATCCAGCTCTGTGTTTACAGGATGCTGGAGACACCCGCCCAAGGCTTCTAAGAAATTAAAGAGAAAAATACCCCTAGAGTTCTGCGAGAGCGGGGCGGAAGATGACTCAACGTTGGACAACACGGTTAACGACTTAGGAACGGAAACGGATATGAGTATGGAGAGTACTTCACAAAAGACTAGTTCAAGATCTGCAGTTAACAAAGACATGGAACTCCAGGTTTATGTCTGCGGCTGGAGCAAGGCGACAACGGTCAGGGGTTTGAAGATTCATCAAGGGAGAATGAAATGCTTGAGGGAGAAGGGACAAGGGCCTCGCATTGATCAGTACTTCTTACGAAGTCAGTCAAGTCAGTCGAATGAAATCCAGCGACAGGAAGCAAACCACAGTTCGCAGGATATCAGCACCCCTGTCATAGACGTGAGGAGGACTTGCATGGACACAGTTAGTGATGAACCTAATGATCCTTGTGAACCCGGGTCAGACAAACCAGCATAAGAGAAAAAAGAACCTCAATGGGCACAAACCTGGAGTTAAATGGCCAAGAGCTTGTGAGAAAACTGCATGGGACACAGTAAACACAGATCTCTGCGTTGCATTGGAAAGATTAAGTGGAACAGTTGAAAAAGAAGCTGGATAAATTTGGGGACATCATCTACGCATATGGAAGTGAGAGGTTTGGAGTTGAAAAAGGAAGGAAAAAGTACAAACTATTCCTGGAAAGTCTAGACGGCAGCAGGAGATTGAATGCTTAGTTAGAGAAAGGAGACAGCTGAGGAACCAATGGAGAAGAGCAGAACAAAGTCAGAAGGAGGGACTCAATCTCTTACAAAGGGTCATAAAAGATAAGCTTGCAACATTACGCAGAGCTGAGCGCCCTCGGAAACGCTACAAAAAGAAGGAGCGTGCGAGAGCTAACTTTTATAAAGACCCATTCAAATTTGTAAAGAAGTTATTCACCAGTGAGAAGAATGGCACACTAAAAGCATCTAAGGTTGAGCTGGAGAGATATTTGGAGGAAACACATACAGATTCAAAAAGGCAGGAGCCTATGTCAATTCCGTCAGACATCCCACCTATCAATCCACCAGAATACCAAATGGAGGACTGTGCACCTAAGTGGAAAGAAATAGAGCAAGCTGTGAAAAAAAGCAAGGGCTTCATCATCTCCAGGGCCTAATGGAGTTCCGTGCAGAGTGTACAAGAGTGCTTCAGGAGTTCTACAATTCTGTGGAAATTGATGAAAGTGGCATGGGAAAAACAGGTGGTACCAAGAGCATGGCGCGAAGCAGGTGGAGTCTTTATACCTAAAGAAAAAGATTCTACAAGCATCAGTCAGTTTCGTCCCATTTCCTATTAAACGTAGAAGGCAAGATTTTCTTCAGCATTATTGCTCAGAGATTGTCAGCTTACCTATTAAAGAACTGCTTCATTGACACTTCAGTACAAAAAGCGGGCATTCCAGGTTTCCCAGGTTGTTTAGAACACATCAATGTGATCTGGCAACAAATTCAATCAGCTAAAAGGAGAGGAGGGAGCTCCATGTGACATTCCTGGATTTGGCTAATGCATATGGTTCAGTGCCACATGAACTACTTTGGGCAGCATTTGATTTTTTTCAGTGTACCGATGACAATAACAAATTTAGTGAAAGCCTACTTTGAGATTTGCAATTCAGTTTTTCAACTTCAGAATTCAGCACTACATGGCAATGCCTAGAGGTTGGAATAATGGCAGGATGCACCATTTCTCCACTGGCTTTTACCATGGCAATGGAAGTAATCATTAGGGCATCAAAATGGGTAGTAGGAGGAGAGCGCTTTTGGCTTCTGGAATGCGACTACCACCAATTCGAGCATACATGGATGACATGACAACCATGACTACAACAGTAGCCTGCACTAATCGATTATTGGGCAAATTAACCAATAACATTGAATGGGCACGAATGCAATTCAAGCCCACTAAATCAAGGAGCATCTCTATAATTAAAGGCAAAGTAGTAGATAAAACATTCTTCATTAATGGTGAGGCAATACCAACAGTGTCTGAGAAGCCAGTGAAGAGTCTTGGGAGATGGTGCACGACGGGGATCTAAAGGACACAGTTCGTGTGGGAGAAGTTAGACAACAAGCAGTGGAAGGGTTGAAGAGCATAGACAGCTGCGCTCTACCAGGTAAACTAAAACTCTGGTGCTTTCAGTTTGGTCTACTGCCGAGGTTGCTGTGGCCACTGACTGTGTACGAGGTTTCTTTGACAACAGTAGAGAAGCTGGAAGCTTTAATCAGTTCATACATCAGGAAATGGTTGGGAGTTCCACGCTGCCTCAGCAGAGTGGGACTTTATGGTAAAGGAATACTGCAGCTACCAGTCTCTGCTCTAACCGAGGAGTTTAAGTGCGCCAAGGTCAGACTGGAAATGACATTAGTAGAGTCACGCGATAAATGCGTAAGGAGGCAGCACCTGTGTTGAAAACTGGAAGAAAGTGGACGGCAAAGAAAGCTGTGGAAGATGCAAAGGCTGCCCTTCGAATTGGTGATATCATGGGGCAAGTTCAGCATGGAAGAGGGGTCTTGGTTTCAGTTCAGCTCCTCCCACATGGCACAAGGCAGCCCCAGCTCAAAGGAGGAAGCTGGTAGTCAACGAGGTGCAAAAAGCAGGAGGAGAGGATGAGGTGTATAAAGGCCATTTCCCAGGCCAAGCAGGAGAATGGATGAGATGGGAGAGTGTGGAACAACGCAAGATTGGCTGGCAAGACCTATGGTCAATGGAACAGAGCAGGATCAGTTTCCTCATCAGGTCAACATATGATGTTCTCCCATCACCACAGAACCTAAACCTCTGGGTAGGAGAGGATCCCTCATGTCCTTTGTGTTCATCACCTGCAACATCTAGGCACATTTTGACAGGATGTAAGGTGGCTCTTAGCCAAGGACGGTTTACTTGGCGCCATGACCAGGTGCTGCGATGCTTGGCCTTAGCATTGGAAGACAAGCGTAACATGACCAATAAGTTGTCACCTGTTCCATCAAAACATTACACACCAAAGACAACATTCCTCCGCCCAGAGAGCAACCACCAAGAAAAGGTGTTAAAACCAATCCTCGCCCAGGACAACTGGAAGCTGCTAGAGACTGGAAAATGCTGGCAGATGTTGGTCAACGGCTTATTTTTCCACCTGAGATTGCCACCACTAACCTTCGACCAGATATTGTCTTGTGGTCTGGATCAGCACGCCTTGTTCACCTGGTAGAGTTAACAGTGCCATGGGAGGATGCTGTAGATGAGGCGATGAGAGGAAGAAACTGCGGTATGCTCAACTAGCCACTGAAGCGGAACAGCGAGGATGGAGAGTTCGGGTTTACCCAGTGGAAGTGGGTTGTCGAGGATTTGTGGCACACTCTACAACCCGGTTTCTCAGAGACGCCGGATTCAGTGGCCAAGAGTTGCGTCGCACAGTGAAGAACTTATCTGAAGCAGCAGAGAGGAGCAGCAACTGGCTGTGGTTGAGACGGAAAGATTCTGGCTGGGGATCTCAAGCACAATAGAAAGAAAGAAACGCTGATGTACAGGTAAGTAAGCTGGGCTGAGTTGAGTGGGGGGGACGGAGGGGTGATGCTGGGACGCCAGAATCACCGTCCGAGCCCTCTTGAGGTGTCGTGGGCTGGTCGACGAAACACTGAGGATGGAAGGTGCCCACTTGAAAACCCCAGAGATGTACCCTACTTAGCTCAATCCAGACGGTTGTCATGCTGATGCGCTGGGGAGGCGCGCACTGTGGTTGATCCCGGAGCCAGCATCGCAGCCGCTTAGGTGTGCTGATGCGCCAGGGAGGCAAAATAAGCTGATCCCTGAGCCAGCATTACACTTCAGCCATTAACACCAGACAGAAGGATATCTACATCATCATATGGAAGGAAACGTAAATGGATGGAGACACATATGGATCACATTAGTTTACTGTAAAGCTACGTCTTAGTTGGTGCTTATCTTGGCGAGAGCCGAGTTCAAATCAGCATGAAGTTTTAACATCTACTCTCGTGTAATGGAAATCATTTCATGCACTCTAAGTCACTTGACCATGCAAGCACCCTTTCTCTAATACCCCTTGCCATTGATCCAGAATTTCACCAATACCTGCCTTTATTACTACCTATGTTGACAAAAAAAAAAAAAAAAACCACAAATACTGAAATCTAAGACCCTAAAACAGTAATTCCAATTGGCATCTCTGGGCTGGAAATGGTTAATAATCAGTATTTAATCGTACTATAATGAAGGCCATACAGCGAGGATGTAAATAATATAGGTATCTACACTCGGCTGATGGTTTGGACCCGAGACTGCCATAGGGGCTACAGAAAGCGTGTTTTTTTTTTTTTTAATTAAATCCGAGTCAGTGATAATAACTATTGTATATCTTTTTTTTTTCCTGGGTTGTGTAATAACGTAAAGCTAACAACAAGATAACACAATGTGAATCTGGGTGAGCAGAGTACAGTAGCTTGTAGTAATTCCAGTCTGTAACTTTGTTTAAAAAATCATAGCCTTCAATATTAATGTATATATTTTGGCTGTCGTAGTGTCCATTTTAGCCTTCGTTTCACTGGAGCAGTCATGTGACATATACCAGTGCGCTGACTGGATAGGATTGCTTGAGTGTCAGGACGTTGTCAGGGGTGTTACACGGGGCAATCCTTGCGGGAACTGTTTTTAACAGTTCATGTCTTACCTGTTCTTTGGCCAGATTTGCACTTGTGATGTTCAAAGTTTTAATGTTGCCATCAGAAAACCACCATCCTTGTCTGCATTAATGGTAGAATACCACCTTTAACACTATATATAGTACCACCTTTAACCCAATATATAATACCACATTTAACACTATATATAGTACCATCTTTAACCCTTGCTATAATTCATCACTTTGACAGGGTAATCAGTTGTTCATAAGCTCGACCTCGTGTTAAAACCATGTTTAGTGTTTACTCTTTAGATATTAAATAAAGATAGATCTACAGTGAACAGTATATATACATTTCCCTCGGTCAGTATAATCTTTCAACCCCTTTCTGAGCGGTAGATGTTGCTCAGCATCATGGACACCAGCAGCACATGACCTGCTTCAGAGTGGCTACTGGACAGCTTGTACTAACTGTCAGTCAGAGACAGTCCACAGAGTGGATTTGTTTAGTGCTTTCAAAGAAGATGGCAGCACCTGGTATGTCGAGACCGAGGACATGTCAATTTGGAAAAGCAAGTATTTTAATTCCATCTGCTGATGGGATTGTATAGTTATAAATTCCTTCAGTATGGGGTTGTAATCATCTCTTACTAATGTACATTTTAATGGTCATTGTGTAATATCTTTAGCTTACATTTTAAAAAAGTAACAAGTTGGAGAATCCCTAATTGAGAAAAAAGGGCCTCTTGGGACATTTATTTTGAATGTCTAAATGCTGTATATGTATTTGTGTAATGTCATGTTTGTACGGTGGCCCTAAAGTGCAAAACGAAAAAAAAAAAAAAAAGGGGTGAATTTTTTTAAAAAGGTAGCGAAAATAAAAAAATGCGAGCATTTTAAAAAAAGGTTGACAAAAAACACATTGTCAGCATTTTAAAAAAGTGTGGCAAAAAAATGTGAACATTTTAAAAAAGGGTGGTGAAAAAAATAAGCATTCTAAAAATGGGTGGCAAAAAAAAGAAAGGGTGTAATTTATAAAGGGGTGTGAATCTTTTTAAACGTGTGTGTGAAATCTTTTAGATGCGCTACAAATGACTTAAGAGCACTTCCGGGTCTGAAACAGGACGATTTCAGAAGATTAACTGACTTGTTCCACTTAATTTTTCAACCACAATTTTAGCGCCATGTTAATGGGTATATCTGCAATTGTTTTGTTACAAATATTAAAAAGCAACACTTTTTGTGGATCTTAATTTAGATACATCGCTAAATAGTAGCGTTTGTTGTACAGATGTAGTATTTGATTTATATCAGTAGATGGAGACAGAAATGCTGACGTGAAAGCTCAAGGTAATGATATTGTATTTAAAAATTACTAACATTACGCCTGTTCAAAATCTTGTACACTGGTACAGTATATGAATTTTAAAAAATCATCACAAGGCTAGCACTAATTATATACCCTATATAATGTAAACAGTAGGAGGGACTTTGTAATGTGCTTCAGTATATGAGGCTCTTACATGATTTAACACAGGAAAGAGTTACCAGTTAATATATTTTACAATCCTTTCTGTGTTTTTAGATGAATTTCTAGTTAAGCTACAGAAGGTCAATCGGATCTGAAGGTAAAGATGGCTATGATAAGCTGAAACCTTTTGGATTTGCAATTAGTGGCTGCATTGATGGCTTCTCTTGTCGCCTAATGTGGTTAACAAGGGACCAACCAACAACAATCCAGCTGTCATAGCTAATAACTATGTCAACTGTGTAGTGTCCAACACAATTATTCCAATGAGACTCTGAACAGACTGCGGAACTGAAAATGGCACCATGGCAGCAATTCAAGCTATGCTGAGAAGACATCATAATGATTACCATGCTGGAAACAGAAGTCATCTGTATAGCTCCTCCATGTCAAATCAAAGAATTGAAAGTTGGTGGTCAATTTTCAGGAAAGGAAGGTAAGCATGAACATTTAATAATCCTCCCTCTTCGAATAATTACCCAAACAATTGTCCAATCTTCCTTTATGCACCTGTAGAACAAACATGACT